>CAJUYH010000420.1:53544-67754 GCA_910591685.1 Galerucella tenella | reverse complement strand
ATAAATATTTTTGAATTTTTGCAATATATTGTTCATTATGGCATTTCGAAGAGTTTATCACATGGCCTTTGAAGACGATAGTGGTGAAGATGAATTTATTTTCCGTCGTCCTTCATAGATTCATTATCAGTTTTTGTTCTCAATTATATGTGAATACTTTCTGATAATATCTACTAAGATCTGTTTATCCTACACTGTGAATGGGTGGGCAACTCTTCGAAATTCCATATTTCAATATGTTAATCATGATTAGACGCTCCACTTAAGAGATAGATTGGGATTAAAACTGTTAGTGAAACTGGGCCTAAGTATTTTCCTATTAATAGATTGTCATTAGTGTTGGTCTGGCTTATGATAAGACCCCTGGCAAACTAATTTTTAGATTTTAATTTTGGCTTCATAGTCTATGGGACCCTAATATTGAAGAATATCCTAAAAAAGGAGAATGCAAGGTAAAATCTAGAAACGTGAAGTGATATTTTCTTGGAGCGCTCCACAATAATGAAGTTAATTAGTTATTTTTTTCCCCAAATTTTTATTCAGCATAAGAACAAACTAAGGCATAAAACTTTTTACACTTGCTTTGCTTACTAAAGTATTTAGTAAATCTAGCTGAATCTCTATAAACAATATTCAAGTTATTTTCCTCGGGTTCAAGTGTAATAAGGGCATTTTGTATCTCATCTTCGATAGTCACATATTGTGTTCTAGCACCTATAATGTCTGAACTTTTCGAACAGCCGAAATATATTATTAAATCAAGCTCGTTTTTCTCATTCCAATCAAAATCGGATAGTAGCTACAATAAATTTAACAAATTAATTCTGGATGGACTCGTTGGAAGGGAGAAACTTACACAATAATTACCACATGTCCATCTTTGTAGCTCAAATTTCATAGAAGCATTAGACGTTGTTAACTCCAAATCTGTATACTGTTGCAAAAGGGAAAACATTACACTTGATTGAAAAAGATCTAAAAAACGTTCTAGAATGTGAGGTAAATTATTGAGGTTTATTTTTTCATAACAGTATCTGTTTGGAGGTCCTACTGGATTCCATCTTAAATCTGTAAATTAAACAAATATTTAATTCACAGGACTATATATATTATGTAGGAATATTTCATACCATAACTCTCTAACGTTTCGGAAATTTCACCAAAGCATTCCATTTTAAAAAACTTCCTCAAAGAAATTTCAGAATTTTCTTCTATATGGCTTTGAATCAATTTTATCGATTTTTGAGTCAGATATTGTTCTGATATCCACGATTCTAGATCTATATCTACTTCTTTGGCTTTCATATAATTTTTACTGTACAAACCATCACTTAATGGAAGTAGAATGGGTTGTTTAAAAACTGGAGGGGTTTTTACATGAAACCAACCATTTATACTTAGTCTACAGTCATCTATACTTGTTACTTCTGCTACCTAAAATGTACAGTTATGGTAAAAAGAGAACAATATCATTGAGAATGAGATGTAACTAAAGCTAATTTTAATACATTATTTTGCTAAACTCACCTGATGATAGGAATCATTTGTAACGGGAAACAACACAAACTGATTATTAGCTGGAAATATGTTTCTAACAGTTTGATTTGGATGACATCTTTCATCTTTATCTAACAATTGTAATGCTCCACCTTTACTCTCACTCCAACCACTCTCCCCGGTTAAATATAAAACAAAAGCAACCATTCTATCCTCTCTTTGGTCATCATGTACTAAAAGATAATCAGTATTACTGTACAAACTACATGTTGCTGATATGTGAGTTAAAGAATATCCCATTAGATTTGCTACCTGTAAAATAAAATGTATGAACGTAAGAATTTTAGGAATAATCAAGGATGTTTACATATAACTATAGTCAATACTTACCCACTCCATCACATCAGTTTTTAAAAAATTGAAAATTATCTTGAGATACTCAGAATTCAAATACTTCAAGTCTTTTGATTGAAAAAATTCATACAGGTCCATGTTTCTCATATTCCAGTCTAATTTGTTAAATTCTTGTCTTACTTTGTTCAACAAATCTTCATCATAAAGAAAATTGTTTATGACACAAACTTTAAAAGGATCAACGATCAATTCCACATCAGTATTCAATAATTTTTCGTTATTTTTCCAGTGATCTCTCAATGTTTTTAGGAAGTCAGTTTCTAATAATCTATTTTTTATTTGTGGTAATATTTTTAATTTCTTTTTTGGTATTACATCAGGATCTCGACTACATGTGGGCAGCAAATGATCTGTAATTAAAAATACATTCCCCTGAAGAATCAATTAATAAAAAGCTGAAGTTCTTAGTAAGTAAAAAACACTTACTACCAGTAAGAGTAGAGGGAGTAGTAGGTACCACCTTACAATCATGATCCCATAATTCACATTCAACTTCAGCCTCACTTTCTGAAGATTCTTCAAAATATGTTATTTCCTCTTCTTTGGACGATCCCTCTGAAGTATAATCATTTTCGCTATCTGGAAAGTTTAAATTAAAATAAGGTCGATAGAACAAAAACCTTTATTTTCATACATTACCATTATATGTAGCATTTTCTTTTGAGGTCATTTATAAATAAATATAGAAAGATAAATTTTAATTTTTTTTATTTTCAAACGACTCGTAACTTAACCTCAAAAAATATAACTATAAAATGTGAGCTGCTCAATAAAAATGTCATAAACTTTGCCACCTATCGAAATGTTTACGTACTTACGGTGTAACTAAAATCATAGCTGGTATACTGTGGTAGCAGTAAGACAACAAAAAATAAATAAAAAAGATTATCAAACAGGTGGCAGGTGGTTTATTATAATTATTATTATCAATTTTAAGCGAACATCCTTGATGATCCTTGATTTTAAGGCGAGCTTTGAAGGCGAGTTAAATTTGGTATAGGTACTGTGGTAGCAGTAAGACAACAAAAAATAAAAAAAGGAGATTATCAAACAGGTTATTTTAAGCGAACATCCTTGGTTTTAAGGCGAGTTAATTTCCAACACTAATACCTCGCACTGTATGCAGATAATTCATTTAATCAGAACCGGGGTATTGTTTCTACTTACATAGACCACATATTTTAATCAAGTGAGAATTTTAATTTATCGCCTCGTATGCTTTTATTCCAAAACGCCTTCCAATTGATTTAACACTGTAATAAAATTGGTTGCCTCTGCTGTAAAATATAAACACAAAAGTTTTGCGAACTAGCCAAATATTGGAATTCGCTAATTATCCCAATAATTAATCAAGGTCGTCTGCTGTGAACTATAAATTGTTGACTGCTTCGCCTATCGATTAAACTTGTTAAATTTTCAACAAAAAAAGTTTCAATGCCTATGTTTGTTACAAGAATTTTCTATAAGTTGCTATAGAAACGGAATTATGTTTATTATTTTAGTTTTTATGACACTACGAAAATATCAGTTTTATTAAAAACAGTGTAATTATTATAATCTTATATATTTATTATTTTTGGAAAAATATTTATGGCTACAGCCCCCAGAGATGGAATCCGTATGTTATCTAAGTTAAACGATTGCACTACATGCGAAAGTATACACAATATAGCTCCTTCTCCGACACCTTGTAACCTATCCGACTTAGAAGAGTTGAGTCCTTCAACGGATAATGTAGAAATACAGAATTTCAACAAGAAAAATGAATCATTTAATGATGGATCTGAAAGTGAAGGTACTCAAAGTTACGACGATGATTTTGAACCTATAGGAGAAGCTGGAGAATCTGACAACGAAATAAGAACGGATATCCACAGTCTTGGTAAGGAAAGTCGAAATACGTTTTGCGCTTCTACAACAACTGATGTAAGACTGCATAATCGTACATTTCCAAATCCAGAATTGAGAGAAATTGAAAGAAACAATGAAATTTTAATGAAGAAAATACTTTATCATAATCGAAGACCTAACCAGTATCAACCTAAGAATAACGGATTTAAGTTACTTTCAAGTGCGGCGATCAACCGTAAACGACAAGAAGCACAAATTGCAAGAGAAAATCAAATTCTACTAAGAAAAATCCAATCTGTCAAGTCCTCGTTTCATAAATAAAATATTTTTGATGATGGTGATTTTTTTATTACTAAGAACTATACCTAATATAGAACAGAGTACTAGTTTTTACAAAATATCTGTGTTGAGGTCGACTACTACTTCAATGCTGTAGACGAATTTTAAAAGCTGCGGGTATGAGAAATGAAAGGTATGCTTACAATAGAATAAGGTATGAGATTATTATTTTTACTTTACTATAATTTAATTTCATTTAAATGTTGTTTAATTCTATTTGGATAGTTTTATTACCCTTTAATTAATGATTATTATTCATATCACTCCTTGCTAGAAATCAGTAATACTGGTTGCCTAAAATCTGCAAAACTAATTCATTTTTAATAAACAGGTATAAAAATTTTATAAAAATTCGTCAAGCCCACATAGTTATAAACCTCTTATACTCATGAAGCTGATTACAAAATGGGCCGAAAATATATTTTGCTTTAAGCAGGCAAACTAATTTTGTGTCCGACTGCATTTAGTGTTGCATAATCATTAGAATCCATATTTTGAAATGTATATCCATTTGATAGTGAAGTTTCTTTCATTAGATTAGATCATATTTGTAGATAGTGGATAAATCTGACATGTACTTTAGTTTTTAAAAAGTTCCTATGCAATCTTGGAAAATATACTTACAAAATATAGAAAAGCCGAGTACACACAGCTAAAATATCGTCGTAATGTCGTATTCCAAAACTGTCAACCTCAACCTTGACAGTTTAGAGGAGCAAATGGTGAAAATGTCATGATAAAAATTAACAAAAAATATTATGATAAGTTGTGGTTATAATTTGATAATATATTTTATAAAAAGTTTTGTGCTGCGATAATAATACATCATTATGAATTTAAGGGGCCTTATTTTTTGCATATTTTTTAACTTATACTACTATCATGTATCTTCAAATGAGCATAGTGGTCCTGAATCTATAGAAAGGTATAGAAATACTGGAGAATATTCTAAAAGCAGTCAACATACGGAAAATCCATCTTCAGTTTTTCAAGGTAAGTTAATAAAAAGAAAAATAACGTTTGGAAAAGTATGTGTTCGTTTTAGGAAATTTTGATACCTGCAGTGAAGAAGATTTTGCTTGCTTAGCTATGGCTCACAAAGATAAATTAGGACTAGAAGCTATAAAGCAACTACATAAGCAATTGGATGATGATAAAGATGGTACAATAGACTTATCAGAATCTGATGATGTAAGTATTGCAAAAAATATAATTCGGACATCAAAAATTGCAGTTTGTATTTTGTTTCAACGTTTTTTACTCTCAACAGTTAATAAACATAATGTCTGAATTTCAAATATAACTCATGCCATTATGGAAATTTACTGCCAAAAATAATTCATTTTGTTTTTAATTTTTGTTGATTCCAAATATATATGATTTAAAATTAAATCTATTTTACACTACAGCATAGCTTTTTGTATAAATAACGAAGCTTTAATTGAAAATAGATGTAAATATTTGCATAATTTGCTGAGCAATTGTTAATTTATACCAATTAGGAATAGTGAGTAATATTTTTTCCAATTTCTTTTACCAAAGGTCTATATTAAATAATGTAGGTACATAAAACAAAATGGGACAGAAATATTCAAATTCTCTTGATAGTTTACTGAGGAATAATATTACCTTATAAAGGTTGTATTCAAAATAATTGTCTGCATTTGTTCATAATAATATTAATATGAAAAGAGCACATTTTGATTAGGTATATGTATGCAATATAAAACAAATATTGTATTGTATTTCACCTGTTTATAGTATCATCAGTTTAATATAATTTAGTAGTTGTTTACAATACAATTAAACTACTATACATAATATAATTGTTATTTACTGAGGAGTTTAATTACAGAATATTATTTATTTTGATTTTATTATTTGTATAGGGCTGTAGAAAAAAATGTCTGCAATATATTTGTTTCTTACTCATAGAATTGTTAACTTTTCCATAAATTACTATCAAATTTTATAAATCAACTACTGTCTTGGACATTTTTAGTTAAAAACCTTGAAAATAATCGATAGAAATGGGCAATTAAATATATATATTCAAAAGTGAGTAGATAAGTTATCAACAAACATTCTGAATTCAATACATCTAAGGTTGTGAATTTTAATGTTTACCAACATAAAATAAAACTCGTGACTAGTTAATTATTAATAATACAAAACTGCATAAAAAACTTAAATCAGTCTATTAAAAGGTAATATAATTGAAAAACTAGCACATAAAACTGGGTATAGGCAGAAAACATACAACTTTAACTAAATGATGTGTCACATAATACCATAATATGTTGCCGTGTGTGTTTTTTACAAAGAGTTAATTATTGTTAATCTTACTGTAATTATTTTTTTATAATCTATTATCTAGCAAATTGGGTATTTGGTATTTAAGATCTCATTAACTCCTTTAAAAATCATTATCATGGGATAACAATCACTTCCTATACTTATGTGGCCCTCATTTAAAATACAATTAAAATTCTAACCACTTTTAAATGATGCATTCAGTCTACAAGTCTAAATAGTGTTGGAAACGTAACCAAATTTTAACCATTCTAAAATTGGCAAGTAAATTGTAAATAAATTGTAAGAATCCTTTATGAATAATGTTTTGAAACAGTTCCAATGGTATGTTATTATTTAGCATGAAATGACTGTACCTACTCAGAAAATCGAGAATAATTTTTTTAATTCTTTTATTGTTTGAAATTTGCTATTTTAGACTACTGTCATGTACTAAAGTGATCTGCCGACAATTATACATGGTTTTACAAGAAAATTCCTTTCATTTTTTTTTTAGTTTTTGAAAGAAGAACTAAAATATAACTCTGGTGCTGAAAAGAGGCAGAAAAACTTCCATCGCAATGATGACTATCACATATCCGTCAAAGATCTATGGGATGCTTGGTTGAAATCAGAAGTCCACAATTGGACCGTGGTACAAACTTCTGATTGGCTAGCATCTTGCGTAGAACTTCCACAGTATGTTCCTAAGTTTATTGAATACAAAGTTACTGGTGCCGCTTTACCAAGGTAAGTACTTTTGGCACAATGTTTATACTAGCAAATAAAACTCCACAAGAACTAATAATTTTATTTGTATACGTTTCTATACATTAATGTTTTAGATGTTTATGAATGTCTCTGTAATCATTAAAAATTAAAATAACTTCCACTCACACCAATATATATGATTCGTGCAATTAAGTTTATGGCTACTGATAAAATATATTGATTGGAATGAAAAACAAAATTAAAAATACCAAAAGGTGAATGTTTTTTCAATTTGAATTGCTTGTGGTTGATCTAAAATAAGTTTTAAAAGTGCTATGATGATGGGAAAGAGAAATATATCGAGTTATGGGGGTATTTCAATAGTTAGCAGATACTAGAGAAAGATATTTTTAATCATTTTGTGACATTTACTTTTTTATGATTTAGATTGGTCTTGAAAGAGAATTAGTATAAGAGTAGTTCATTTGTTCAAAATATTTTTAGTCATAATATTACTTTTCTTGTAAAAGTTTGAATCAAAATTCCATAAATATTCCCAAAATATATTTATATGTTGTATTTCTGGAACTTTTTTCTTTGATTAGCGCATTTATACTTTAAACATTCACAAAAACGTGACATTTTAAAATTTATTAATTGAATTGTCAAACTAAATAGTATTATCACTGAATACAATTATCAGTGAAATGTTGACATTATTGGGTGAAATTGTTTCAAATGACACAAAATGACAAAATTTGATTGTCTTTTTTAAATTGTCAAACAATTTTCAAAGTTATAATTTCTAATGTATGGAACAATTACAATTACAACATTAACAATAATAAATTTAAAATGTCTGAAAATTTGTGTTAGAGATGCCATAAACCTTATTATATTCTATTCTATATAATGGAGGTGTGTGTGTACATGATCTGCTCATGTCACATAATTTTTTTATAAATTTATTAGTTGACCTTGAGATTAAAATTATTGCATAATCATCTTACTTAATATAAATTTAATTTTTTTTTTATATATTCAATAGAAACATCCTAAAAAATTTTTTATATCACAAATTCATTGGCGGAATAATTGTATTTGTTTTGTTATTCATATTAAATAATAATCTTGATGAATTACATAATCGCGTTTTGTTTCGATCCGAACTAAATGGATACGTATAGGGTGAGCCAAAAATATTTTATGTAATATTTGAATTAATAAAAACTTTTCTCGTTTACAGGTTAGCCGTTAATAATGCCGCGTACTTGAGCGTCCTTGGAATAAAGGATCCAATACACAAGCAAAAGATTGCCCTGAAGGCAATGGACGTTGTCCTTTTCGGACCACCAAAAGGTAGGATTTTATTGTTTCATTGATAATTATTATACTGTTTACTTACCGTAACGTTATATATTTGATTTTCTCCCAGTGATTAGTTGTGTAACTCGGTTTTCGCTTAAATCAACAAATTGGGCATGTGATTCAAAGGGTGTTGGAGTAAAAAATTGTTTTTTTTTAATGTTCGCGATGCGTTTACAGTGACATGGATTGTTTTTATGGATTATGTGTTGTGGTTGTGAAGGTTAGTCGAACAATGCATTGTTGTTTAATGAATATTTCTATGAATTCATAATATCAAACAATATAATTTAATAGATTGTGATTAATATCCAAACAGAAACTAAACTACTTGAAGCTAAAAGAATCAGAAAAAAATTTAAATATTATACCAAACTAGTCTTGACAAAATAATTTACTTAATTATATCCTGAGCAAAAACAGCAGAGAAGGTTAAATGCATAGAATGGTGGACAAATTCATAAATAAACATTTACAGTTTACAGCAGATTTAATGAGTAGAGATGGGAATAATGTCAAAACTGTGCTGACTTCGCTAACTGGACACTGTAAGCTCTGCCAATTACAGGAAGAAACGATACAACACATTCCATGTCAATGTGAGAACTTGGCAAATTTGCGTTTTTTTGCACTAGGTAACGAAAAGTCACTAGCAATAGAACGATATCAAAGCTGTAGGACTTCATTAAGGGAAATGGGCTGGTTAAAGTCATATAGATAGACAAGACCATAATAGTTCTGAAAAGGTTGTGTGTGTGAGGTTGTGATATTGACTGCGGATCCTTGTGGTTCCATTAGCCATTAACCTAACCTGAAAAGGTTGCACATCTAATTACTAAAGGGCGGAATATATGCAAAGTGCATATATTTGCATATTTTAAAGGTAATTAGTAATTACCTTTGTTGAAACTTCCACAACTTTTTGAGTTTGATGTGTAATTCAATTCATATTGCTCCAGGTTTTTTATATTTTGAAATTTTAGAACAAAAGATGAGACTGAAAAACCCATTGATATTAAACTAGGTCTTCTTGATGTAGTAATTCAACTATATCCTGAAAAATAAACAACTGGCTTTAACATAATTATGCATTTTAATTATAGAGACAATTGAAATGTCGTTAAATAAGGATATGTGTCAAAAAAGCTTAACTATTTGCAGCAACTTCTTTTGTATTGAAAAAAATTATTTTTGCTGAAACTTTTACCCCTTTTGTTAAGTCGAAGTGTAATAAAATCAACATTTATTGAGTTTTTATATTTTCAGTTGTTAAAATTCTGAACGTAAATTGAAACTATTTAAGAAAATATTTACCTTATACTGAAATGTTTTTTTCGATACACTTTGACAACCATTTTATCTTTTTTTAGTCGCACTCCGTTTTTTTTCATTATTTTATAAATTAAAACCTTCAATATGTCGTTTCTGTATTGATTATATCAGTTAATTGGAAATATCTTTTATTAGGATACAGATGTTTATATACAATGAGAAAACCAGGAATAAAATTATTTTTCGCCCACCTTACCACCGGAAAACAAATCATATGAACACTAAAAAAAGGGCGGAAAGTTTTTCACCATCTATCTCTTGACAACTTTGACAATTCAATTTTTTTATTTAAATGTCAGTGAATGTCAGAGTTTATATTTTCCTATTTTTTGGTTTATTTGGTAGGTGAAAAATAATTGTGTGTCACACATGTAGGAGACGCTTTAGCAACCCTTAACTATAATAGTCTTGGGCTACTAAGCTCCTTTTCTGCCCTTGTGACACAATATACTATGAAACACTCTTTCAGAAATTGCAAGAAAACAATATGTTAAATGATTAAATGACCCTATTATGTCAAAAATAGAAAACATGCTTAGAAAAAGAAATGCAATACTTTTTTTTTTAATTCATAACTCTGTAACAAATCGAAATATCAAAATGAATAAAAATCAATGTATAGGAAATAGACCAAGCTCACTTACAACATGGTTTCGAGTAACAACCATAGGCTGTATTTCTCCATGTGGTGTTACTTAGATAATTTTGTTATCCCTGCATAGTATGTAAATATGAATCAATCTATGTTTTTTTTAACTCTTTCAAAAAATCATCAACATTAGATGGAAAATCAAAATGTTATAAAGATCAAAATCTGTTAACATTTTCTTTTTACAAATGTATACTTACAATACTCAATTTGATTGTATTATATTAAAATAAATGCCCAAAATGTTCTTCACCTAGTTGTTGGTAATAACCCACTTCTTTTATCTGAGCTCTGCAATATTAGTTGACTGTGTTGCATATACTTTGTTCTTGGGATAACCCTACAGAAAAAAAATCAGATTGCGTTAGGTCTGGTCACTCAATAGTACCATGAAAGCAAAGTGTTTTTGTTTAATTGTTGTCTAGACAGATGTTATTGATTCAAGGTAAAACTTTTTTAAAACCATGATCCATGAACTTACCATGTTAGAAGCATAATAATATTTTTAATAATTTCATATTTTTTAAACTACATTACATCAAGAATATCTTTAATAGTTTTTGTGTTCTCAAAATAATTAACAAAAAGGAATAATAAATGTTTCAATTGTTAAAACTAGCTTATCAGAGGCATTTGAAATATATACAAATTTACAAAAATTTTTGATTAAACCAACTAAAATCCTCCTGTATATTCAAATTTTGAATGGTTTCCACAATGTATATTTCATGTTGAATTAATAACCTTCACCACGCGCGTTCATCCGTAAACACGTGTGGTACCACTTTGTTCACAAAAAAGTAGTTTTTAATTTATTTATAATAATACACACATTATAGCATATGGGCAAACCTTTAATTTTTATTTCTATTTGTAAACTTATCAAATTAAAAAAAGAATTTTCAATTTGTTCAATTCAATAAATAATTATAAAAACTTTCAACTTGAAACATTTAGAGGCACATATACTATTATTTATCAAACTAAATTGTATCCAGAAGCAAACAAGATTCATAAATATCAACCAATTTCTTACCCTGCCCTGTAAAATTCTATATTACATTGCATACTTTCCTCAGCATCCATTTTAACTTTCATACCCCTCTCGGTCTTATTCTTATTTTTTGAACATCAATCATCACAATTTTTATTTACTTGAATCTTAAACATATTTTCACAGATGTACCACATTGGAAAGATCTAACATTAATATTTCTTACGATCGTCGGGGGTATTGGAGCCTGGTACGCCTACCAACAGAACAAAAAATTCAAAAACCACTTGAACAGAATGAATAAAGATATGGATAGCCTTCAAAATGCTGAAAAAGCATTAGAAAATCTCCAAAAGGAATTGGAAGAAGCCAAACAAGCCGAAGAATCTGTTAAAACCGAAAAACAAGTCTTGGAAAAGAAACTACAAGATTCCAAGAGTGAACTGAATACGTTGCCTAGTTCCTATTCTGATTTTGAAGTTACTCAGTTGAAAGCGGAAATAGAGGTACCTAAAAATATTATTATTTGTTTAATTTGTATTTATGTAACTTTAGTGAACTACAATTTCTGCTTTTGCTCATCATTCTTCGGAATGAAATAATTGATTCAGTTTTTTGCATTATTTACATATTTTTTGCTTTTGTAGATGTTAAGGACTGAATTACAATTAGCTGAGAGTAAATTGAAAGATAGATGCTGGACCCCTCCGGTGGCCTTACAACAATGGCTACAATTAACGCACGAAATCGAAAATAAATCATTTCTTAAGAAAAAAATACAAGCCGAAAAGCAACTGCAAATAGCACGCGAAGCTGTAAGTGGTAATATTTATTTAAATTTAAAAGGAATTGAAAATCCAAAAAGTTTAATCCCCTAATAGCTGACTCATGCAACATACCAAATATCAGTTCTAAAATTTCTTTAAATTAGACTTTTGATGAACATGAGAGTAGTTCATTTGTACCAAAATGAATGTTTTCTTCATATACAGTGTGGAAACCACTTATCGAATAAAATTATTTGTCATTATTTTAGAAAATTATAAAAAGTGCAGAGACACGTCAACTTTTGAATTGAGTTGTGCGTTATGTAAACATAAATGTAAATGTACAGGGTGATTCACTCAAGTATGCCATAGTCGGTGTTGTTTTTTTAATGAAACACCCCGTATAATTGCATATTTTTGAAATCCTCTTAATGGACCGATTCCAACAAACTAAATAATGTATGGTCAATTATGAATTAAACAGGGTGAAATTTTTATTTTTACAGTTATTAAACACATACATAAAATACCTGATGTATTTGATTTTAATACATACAAATAAATGCTCAAAATGTTCTCCACCTAGTTGTTGGCAATAGCACAGTCTCCTATAGAACTCCTCCTTAACTTTGTTTAAAGTTTGAGGTGAAATATTCCGTATTTCTGTAGTTATCCTGTCTTTGAGGTCTACAATGCTAGTTGGTTGTGTTGCATATACTTTGTTCTTGAGATAACCCCACAGAAAAAAAATCTAACGGCGTAAGGTCTGGCGATCTAGCTGGCCACTCAATAGTACCTCTTCGTCCAATCCATTTATTGGGGAAGATTTCATCTAAATAAGTAAAGCATAATGGTAAGCTAGGATCTATTGCGTTGAGATATAAGTTTGCCAACGCAGGAATAACTTCATTTCTAAGCATATTTAAATATTTTTCAGCTCTCAAATTTCCATCTATAAATATAGGACCAATAATATGGTCGCCCATGATACCGGCCCAAACGTTCACCTTTTGAGGGTACTGAGTATGTGTCTCACGCATCCAATTAGGATTCTCTGCTGACCAATATCTACAGTTCTGTCGGTTTACCTCTCCATTCAATGTGAATGTTGATTCGTCAGAAAAAAAAAATGGTACCAACAGCTATCTCATTTCTGTTCAGCTTATTCATCAATCTTTCGCAGAAATCCATTCTATGATCTGGATCGTCTTCTGTTAACTCCTGCACAAAAGTTTATTTGTAGGGATGAAGTTTTTCTTTATGAAGACATCTTAGAACAGTTGTATGACTAACATTATTTTCACGGGCAATTTGACGTGTACTTGAAGTTGGATTCTCTTCGACACTTAACAAAAGATCCACTTTCACATCATCTTCAACGAAGTGTGGTTTTCCTTTCAATGGATTGACATGTCCAAGTTCTCTGAATTGTGCATGAATTTTAGACACAGTACTTTGTGAAATATTAGGCAATTCGGGATACCTGTGATTGAATAAGTTTGCCACTTCAACTTGACTTCTGCAGTTATACCCGTACCCGATCATCATTAAAATCTCAATTCGGTGAGTCTCAGTTAAATATTTCATTGTTATGTCGACAAGGAAAGAGTGTTTGACAAAGATTTTACTTTTTCAGTATAAACTGTCAACACATCAACAACTGACAGAATAGAAAACAATCCACATTATTTACCGATTTTGTCTAATTATTGGCGTTTTTAGGCAATTTTTAGGTATTTATGATCAAATTCATGGGCGTAGCAGGTTTTGTTTAATATACAAATACGACTAATAATTAGTTAGCTTAGATTTAGATTTTAGATAAATCCATATTTAGCTAATTTAAAAAAGTACCAATATTTCAAGTGTAATAAATTATTAATTTTAAAATTTCACCCTGTATAATTCATAATTGACCATGCATTATTTAGTTTGTTGGAATCGGTTCATTAAGAGGATTTCAAAAATATGCAAATATACAGGGCGTTTCATTAAAAAA
>CAJUYH010000420.1:20143-48116 GCA_910591685.1 Galerucella tenella | reverse complement strand
ACAATTTTAATTTTCTTCAGTAAATTTCGCTCAAAGCTTTTTAAAATTAGACAATTTCAATGAAGCTCAGTTGAAACTCCTTAAAATCAAACAATTTCACTTCAAATTTATTAAAATCGAACAGTTTCAATAATCAGTTGAAACTCGTTAAAATCAAACAACCTTAACATGCTTCAGTAAATTTCACTTGAAACTTTTTAAAAATAAATAATTTTAATAAAGTTCAGTTCTTTTTAAAATCGAACATTTTCAGTAAATTTCACTTAAAACTTTTTAAAATCAAACAATTTCACTTCAAAACTTAAAATTTCAGCAGACATTTTTTAAAATCAAAACAATTTCAAGAAACTTCACGTGAAACTATTTAAAATCGATCAATTTCAATAAAGTTCAGTGAGAACAATTTCAATACTCTTCAGTGAATTTCGCTCAAAGCTTTTTAAAATTGGACAATTTCAATTAAGCTCAGTTGAAACTCTTTAAAATCAAACAATTTCACTACAAAATTTTTTAAATTTAAGTTGAAACTTGTTAAAATCAAAACAATTTCAAGAAAATTCATTTTAAACTATTTAAATTCGAACAATTTCAATAAAGTTCAGTTAAATCTTTTTAAAATCAAACAATTTCAATAAAGCTCAGCTAAAACTCTTGAAAATCAAACATTTTCAGTAAATTTCACTAAAAAACTTTTAAAATCAAACAATTCCAATAAAGTTCAATGAAAATAATTTTAACATTCTTCAGTAAATTTCGCTCACAGTTTTTTATAATGAAACAATTTCAATAAAGTTCAGTTGAAACTCGTTAAAATTAAACAATTTTAATAAAACCCATTTAAAACTAATATGTAATAATAAATTCAGGAACTAATTTAAATTTTAAATAAACCTTGTCTAGCTGTTAAACAAATTTGATTTGTAACCAGCACATCGCCAGTTCGAATCAGCATGTTTCACACAAAGAAAGAATTTATATGTCTATAATATTTTTCCGTGTTTCGCCTTTGTGAACTTTTAATTACTTTCAGTTTCGAGGAAATCGCTTATCCATCCCGACCTATAAACAAATTTTCGGCGACTCATTCGAAAAGCGTCAGCCATGGACAATTAAACCTAACTCCGGTAAATCCCACTACAAGATACCAAACTACGAGGTCGGTTTCTTCGGATGTACCTTCGCCAGCTTTAGGTACCAAATCCAAGTCCCAATCAGATCCGAATTTAGAAGGAACCAAACCGAAAACTTCCATCAAACAAATGACTATTAAAGAACAACCGACGTCCTCGGTGGAAGAGGATATTTGTTCCACCGATTCTTCTATCTTAGACGAGGATATTAAAAAGAAGAAGCGTAAATTGATTTTTTTTACCAAAAAAAGCAAGAATAAAGGAGACTGATTAGGAGTCCCTAGAGTTTGATTAGTAAAATTTGTTATTTAAATAAGTAAGCCCTTTTTTTTAAATCAATCACCCGGTATTTTGAATAATGGTGAATTTTGATTTTACTTAATTTTTTTATAAACAAAAAACTACCAACGCTCATCCAATTTTCAATTGAAACTATATACACGAGAATGACATATTCTTTCCTATTGTTGTAACACACTGTAAAGCAATATTTCTTCTAAAAATGTCATTACTGTCTATTTTAATTCGCTACAGCTTTTGCAACTTACAGGGTTCAACAAAAATGTTTTAAAACATCATTAACACACCCCCTGTATACTATAATTAAAATTTTAATAAAAACTTACTCTCGTGTAAAATAAAATGACACTTTGAATCTCAAAGACAGATGACAGTACTTAAACAGTTTCGACATTATTTACAGTTTTGTACGATACTGTGGGCATTAAGAATTCTCGAGTACTTAAAATTACTTTTAGACCATTTTCAAAATGGTTTATATGAAGGTTGTTTTTAAAAAGAGGTTTGATTTAAAGCACAATTACTTGAAAGTTTATTATTAAATTTCAGAACAACTTGAATGCGATGCCCTTTTGCCCTCTCTATTATTTTAAAGCCAACTGTTTGAAATTTAATAATAAAAAAAATCTCCTTAGAAAGTCTTCCAGAAATCCTCGATTTTTCTTTAAATAAAAAGGAGTGTTTATCCTCTCCAATCGACATTTTTTATTCCACTTATTAGGTATATAGTAGCAACAATTGATGTAGTGATGCGACATACATTTCACCATCTTCAAATCCGTTAGATATGGAATTAAATTGAATAATAAACTGAGCACTTTAACAATAACAGGCAAAATATTTTGTTAGCATCACTATATCAATTGCTCACACTATACTAGACTCAGTTTCACATAAGAAGAAGCAACGTGAAGTTTGTCAACTGTCTTGCGCAGAAACCAAAATCGGTCTTTTTACTGTTTACTCGTAACGACCGTTTCATGCCGTTGGCGCGACAAAATATGTTTCATGCCGGCAGCTATTTTATTATTGCCATCGTTAATTGAAAGTATAAATATATTTTGAATATTCTGATTTGAAGTCGAATGTCAATTATACAATATGGCGCTGGTTTTCACAACATAATGACTGCAACTTCAAGTGGGTTCTTCTTACGTGGAACGGAGTGAAATATATTTTTTTTTAATTTGCAAATTACGTCTTGTATAGTGAGTTTAAAACATAATTCAAAATAAATCAATCGAAACAGCAGTGAATCGGACTTGGTTACGGTGATACCAGTACATTCCAAAGAGCTGCGAGTTACCAGCGATCTTATGTTATTATTGTGTTTTAAACGCACTATGCTATTTTAATTGAATTTAAAGATTTAAAGTAAAAAAAAATTGGACTGTTTCAAGAAACTTTTTTTAATATATTTACACCTTTCCTTAAATTATTACTATAATTTTTTTAATTTTGACAGATTTACCCATAATATATTGTGATAAAAAAAACTTTGCTGAACTTTTTTTTTTCAAGTAGAAGTTTAGTTTATACATTTCAAATTACGATGCAAAATCTATAACTAAAATGGGAAAGACCATTGAGAAATATATGTCTATCCATTAATACTGAAGTTGGTCCAGTGTCCAGACAATATCATGTGTCAAAATCTAATTAATTAGATTTCCTGGCGTTTTGAAACTTAAATATTGATTAAAAACTGAAAAATATTTGAAACAGATGGGCCTTGCTATGTAGTACATACATTAGGGGCTGTCACAAACGGTTGATAACTGGACGACTCATGCGCAGGGAATTTCTGTGAATGGTTTTTATTCACTGCGCTTATATGATTGGTCGACTTTAGGTCGATGGGCGTATAGGAGCTAGTATGTCATAATGCATTACACCAATAAGGACAATAATGTTTAAAATGTGAATTATCGATGGCTACACGACAGTACCTCGTAAGTGACATTTTGTATGATATTCGGTTATTTAATTATCTCGCACTACATTGCTTAGAACGAAAAACTTTCAACAAAATCATATTCTAAAATGTCGATTCTAAGTACTTGGACATAACTTTAAAACACTCTAAAGTACAATACTTGATTTGTTACTTACGAGTTACTGCCGTGTGACCCTCGTTATGTAACTTATTGTATTATTCATATTATTAAACAAATAAAAATGTATAACTTCTACATACAGTAGCTTTTAGGCATGGAGATTACGTTTATACTGTTTCCGAAAATTAGTGGTCATTCCCGTTGAGAAAAATGCACAAATTCAACTTTTTTTTTTCAATGAAAAAGTATATACAAATAAATTTGGTTCAAGTACTTGTTTGGCTTGTAGGACGTTATAATTGGCAACACTGCATCGGCTTTTTCAATGTATAAACTATCTTTAACCACTATCTAATAAATTTCTAGAATCAGAAATGTGATTTCGATCTATATTCCAGTAAAATTTTTCTTCGAAACAAATTTTCAGATGATATATTTCAAATTCTAAAATCGGAATTAAATTTTTTGATTCTTTTTTCTCTTATTCTTTTGGGAATCGGTAGCGTTCCAGCTACCGTTGTCAAGATTAACTAGTAATAATAGTATATTATGTTACTAGGAGTAGAAGGCCAACATTATTGTTGAGCCCAGATTCTTGCACTGCCGAGGCGCTAGCCGAGGCTGTGCAAACTGGGCGAAACATATAATGGGCCTTCTGCTCCGAGTAACATATACTATTTTTTCTTCAAGCGTAATAATAATATGCATTTTATAAAAAATATAGAAGGCTTTGTTTATATCTCAACTATTTAATTAATACAAACGAAAAATTACATAAAGTGTTACCTATTTATTAACAGTAATATTAAATGTGCAGTTTTGTATACTGCAGTTGTTTAAATTTAAGCCACTGCCACCGCTTTCAGCTTCGACATTTACAATTTTGTCATTGGTATACATCATATTATTAGTAAGTTGATTGTCGATTATTATGTCAGCGATTCCAGAACTATTACTTGGTTGTTCTTGCCAATTAAGTATTTTTTGTGCAGTTTGTGTTTTACTGGAAATGGAATCCTCTAAGTACCCTTCAGCAACACTGGTGGATTTCCATCCACCATGCCGCTTTAAAGCGGTAATATCACCTCCGTTGTCAACTAAAATAGTTGCGGAAGTCCTCCGAAGGCAATGTCCTGTATATTCATGAGGATTTGTTAATTTCAAAAACGTAGCAACGTCTTTTGGTACGTTTGATATTTTGTGGATACCCATTACCACACGGTGACATTTACCATTCTGGTATTTAATAAAAAATCGCTGCAGGCCAATATCATCCGGACGAAGAGCCGTATACTGTCTTACCAAATTCAAATAAAAATCGCCAATTATAGTAAACGACCGTTGTTTTTTGTTTTTTGTGTTTATGATTTTAACCAAAATTAAATTTCCCAAATCTTGGATTTCGCTAGACTTTAAATTAACAAGTTCATCGCATCTAAGGGCTCCTGTGACTCCAAATATTAATATAACCTAAAACAAACGTTGAAATAAATAAAAAAAAAAGCTGGTAGCACCGGGATTAGAACCGCTGACCTTTGCGACCGAAGACAAAAGCTCTGCCACTGAGCTACCGTCATTAAATGTTATAAGTAGGAAATGAGGTAATATTTGCTGTCAAGTTAAATATTGATCTGCTAGTAGATATCACTGTCAACGGTTTAATAAACGTAATAATGATTAAAAAGAAATAAGAAAGTACCTACCTTTGTTGCTAAATAAACATTATTTGGTGCATCCTTGAGAAATTTATCAAATTGATCTTGTGTTAATACTTTTGATTTTTTCGGTGTATAATTTTCCCCTTGGCGCTTTATAAATGCAATTAATTTGCTATATTTTTCTATTTTAACATTATGTTTAATGTTTAATTGACTTTTAATCATTGAATACTGTGCCCATAGAGTAGAACTTTTAAACTTTCTGGACAAATTCGTGAAGTATGCAAGCATAACGTTTTCCGTGTATTGCTGTACATTATATTCATTGCACCATTTTAGAAATTTTTCGTATGCAAAATCATACAGTTTACGCGACTTCGTTGGAATTAGAGTTTCAATACTGGAATTAGCTATTTCAACTAATTCCGGAGGCGTACATTGCAATTCTTGAGACATTTTTCACAAAATTTTCAAAACAGACAAACGTCAAATTAAATAAGTTTAAAAATGACAGTTCCTACCTACTTGATTACAACGCCCCATTATTTTATTAGTACAATAATGAAAATTAATTTTTGTACTAGTAAAATAATGGGATATTTCTACGGTCTGTGTTGCAAAAAGTAATATAGTTATTATTATACGCTTGAAGAAAAAATAATTTTATTTTTGACAACGGTAGCTGGAACGCTACCGAAACGTCTAAATAAAAAATAATATTGTAGTTTGATTCCCAAAAGAATAAGAGAAGAAAGAATAAGTAATGCCACAAGGAACTTACAGAAGATACATTTTTTGAACTCTCCCTCGTCGTTAAGTTTTAAAAAGGTTTGTCGCCTCCTTATATTGTAAACAACGCGTTTTGACACTTACCTATTATAGTTAGGGAGGCGAGGTCGTTAAATGGCGACATTCTCGAGCGCCGTCGAGACCTATCAAAATCGAAAGATAAAGTAATTTCGAAAAGAAATGCTCGTATGGTAAAAACCATTTTAGCGGTGGGTATGGCGTGTACGGTTTTTCAAAAATGTTGAAAAAACTGTTACTTGGGCATTCTCGAACGCGTCAGATATTCATACTACGTATGCCCCAAGTGCCTCTGATAACAACGGTAAACTAATCTGCCGGTTTGCGTGGTGGGGGTAGGCATATAAAGTAGTCAAAAATCCGAGAAAAAAAAATTAACTCGAGCGCGTCAGATTTTCGGAAGGGGTGTTAAGTAGGCCCCAATGAAGCTCCCTTTAAAAAAACTGACGATTTCGGCGTGACGATAACCTACGATACATTTTTGAAAATGCAAAAAAAAAGTTCTTTTGAAATACTCGAGCGCGCCAGATTTTCATAGAGGAGGTTTATCTCGGTATCCTGAAAGCATATTTTCTAAATCTGACAAAAATGTTGGTGGGTTCTCTTAATCTGATCGAAAATGGTCTGTATTACATGTTTATGGCACATTCCTCTTTTTTGTTCCAATTCGTCACTTCGTTTTGCTTACGGTACGTCCAAAAAATAATTTGAGGATCAACAGGCTATTGAATAATATAAATAAATGAAACTGTACATGTTAATAATACTTTTGTATACAGATACGCGTAACTTTTTCCGAGTCCACGAAAATTGTCGAGAAGCTTCAGGAGAAAAAAATTTGAAATAATATAATTAAAGTTACATAATTTAATCATCGTTGTTCCATATCAATTTGTTTTAACTTCCTCCGTTTTCGAGGTATTATATTCAAAAAAATGGGGGTTTGAGTTTTCATGATGCTTTAAGTCCAAAAGTTTAAACTTTGGACAAAAATGTAAAGAAACCTTTTTTGTGTAAAATGAAATTACCTTTTTTTGTAAAATGTATCGTTCGCGACTTACCTTTATGCCGGCGACTTACCTTTATGCCGCAACGCGTTTTTCGGAAGACGAAATGGCTCCTCCTTCCGGTCATGCGGAAACCGGCAAATCTTGTATTTTTAGTAAGTTTTAAATTATATTCTTCAAAATAAAAATCGCGCTCGAAAATGCCGGATTAACGTTTATTTACAAGTTCGCGACCCTATAACTCGGCGGCGTCAAGGACTTCAGATTAGTTAAAATTTATCTTAAGACACTAAAATCAACCCCCAATATCTCAATCTGACGCGCTCGAGTATTTCAGACTCGATTTTTTTTACTAATTTGATCGTATATCCTAGGTGCGCGTCACTACATATAGAGCTAATACTTTCCAAAGCTGTTCTATTAGGTATCTCTCATATCTTTAACTGCCACGCTCGAGTATTCCCCAAAAATCTCCTATTCGCCTCCCTAACTATTATGGAAAATTCGATTACGCTCGCTTAATCCAATATTTGGGACACCCTATAAAATCGTTGCCAATATTTCAATGTCTACTGATATGATTTAATCTATATTTGATACACCCTATAAAATTTCCACTGTCAATCTTCCACTAGATATTAGCGAAAAAAAATCTCTTTTAATTCCATGATATCGTGGCTGGATATTGGGCGTATTCTGCCGGCTTCAACGGTTGTTAATAATCACAAAACACGTCAAGTATGCTGAGTTCCATCAGATCGCATTGCTACAAGTTAGCGGTAGAACATAACCTAACTTTTTAATAGTATTCTTCCAGTTTCATTATTCTTACTTCTTTGTAATCTTTTAAGTTTTTCCATTATTATTATTACCAAAAATCACAACGTAACTTCATCCAACAGCGCCAAAGATGATAAAATAAATGTTCTGTCGTCCTTGACAGCGCTGAGTAAGCAAATAACAAACAATAGAGGAGTTCAGGCTAAGGTCAGTGTGGCCAACAAAAAGTGGTTTTTCTGACAAGAATGACAGTTAATGTCTACACCTTAAAACATAGGATTTTTGCATGTTTTTTATCATTGCGAACTTCTATATTGCTTTATTAAAATAATGAATACACCCCCGAAGCGAAAATCTTGGAATTTAGAATTACTTTTTAGCTGAATACACAGCACATCGGTGGCCAAAAATTCCAGGAACTCTTGGCATGTCACCATTTTATTTCTGTTATCTGTCACTAGTTATGTCAGATGTCAACTATATTTATTTTTGTTGATATTCGTTTAATTGTGTATGTCCATTTTCGATTAGATTTTAGTAGCATTTCTAGTTAGTTGTATCTCTATTCTTCTAATTACTTTTTCCACTGACATCTGACATAACTAGTGACAGATAACAGAAATGAAATGGTGACATGCCAGGAGTTCCTAGATTTTTTGGCCACCGATGTGCTGTGTATTCAGCTAAAAAGTCATTTTAAATTCCAAGATTTTCGCTTCGGGGGTGTATTCATTATTTTAATAAAGCAATATAGATGTTCGCAATGATAAAAAACATGCAAAAATCTTATGTTTTAAGGGGTAGACATTAACTGTCATTCTTGTCAGAAAAACCACTTTTTGTTGGCCACACTGACCTTAGACTGAACTCCTCTATTGCAGCTGCGCTTCTGACGCTTAACAGTTGAGAGGCAGCATCTTCTGTCTACACAACCGCCGAGTCAGCAACACAACCGTCGAGTCAGCAATACAACCGTTGAGCCCGCCTGAACGCTCCCATTGTGACTTTATAGATTTTTATGAAATGAAAAGGTCGCGACATTCAATGTGGCGTGAAAACGAAACTAGAGATTCAAATTTCTTGCAAAATTTTGTTTATTTTGTGCGAAAAGGTTCTGATTCTAGTGAATGCACTAATAAAATTAACGTGTGATTTGTACAAAGGTCTTTCAGCTTGCTAATATAGTTCTGTTATTTTTTTTTAAGAAATTTAAATGTGCAATTTTCAATTGATGCAAGCTGATCGATTGTGATTTATTTAAAAGAAATTTTTTGATAAATTTTATTTGATCATAGATCCATGTAATTGGTTTATATTTTTAATGAAATGAAATTTAATATGTAAAAAGTAAGCAATAAATATATGATTTTATTTTACCCACTTCTTTTTTTAGCCGAAGGATTGAAAATAAAACATTCGATGAGTAATTTGCTCGTAACATTTATTGAGGGATCTTCTTTTGATAGAAAACAGCGCGCAAAGGCGGTTTTTTTTAAGTCAAAGAAGGCGATTTTTTCAACATCAATTTCATTAAAAATTCAAAGATTTCTAAGTAAATCAATAAAAAAAAACAAGAAAAGAAAAATAATATACATGACAAAGTAGGACGAAACGAATCCTACGCAAATGAGTATTTCATTATATTACATGCAGTCTTACAAAAACACAATCAATTGAATTCCAAATTAATATGGAATAAGTGCAAAAGGCCCAACGTATCGAAAAAGTCCGGCTTTTTACGGCTCCTGAGAATAGTTCCATGGCGTTGTTTGTTGTTGATTCCACAACGGCGAACTGTTGAAAGGACTGTAACTGTCTCTCAACGACTGTTGCGGCTGCTAAAAATCAATAAAAAATTAAAAATACGCAGTCCCTTAGACTGCCGAAGAAATAAATTAACCGTTTGAAAAATGTCAACGTACGCCCATTGTGAATTGAAATTTATACAAATATATTACCCCCTTATAAACATTTTTCGAATGCCTATGGTAGATGGAAATTTTGGCAAATAAATGAATACCTTTTAAAGATTTAAAAGTACGTCCATGGTAGATGGAAATTCAGGCAAATAAATGAATCCCTTTTAAATATTTAAAAGTACGTTCATGGTAGATGGAAATTTTGGCAAATAAATGAATCCCTTTTAAAAATTTAAAAGTACGCCCATCGTAGAAGGAAATTTATATAAGATCTTTCCGATAAAAAGACGATGATGTCATTTTTAGTTACTTTCCTGCTCATCAGAATAAATATTAATTTACCAGCTGTAGATACAATTCATCCTCAACAGCCTGGGCAATTTACAGCTAACGGGTTGGCAAAACTTCAAGACGTTGTCAGATCAACTGGTAAAATACCCCAGTTTGTTTTGACGTTTATTGACATTCGATCATCGTCTAATATTTACAAGTTTTTTTGGTGCTTTTTAAATTCATTAGCTGAGTTCGTTATTTGCGTCCGATTAATCTTTTTAGTCTGAATCGTTTGTTTATTACATCTAGAGGTAGGGGAGGTAAATCTGAACTGTTCGGTAATTCCGCTCAGATCAGTCCGATGTAAATCTGTTTGCTCGGAATATTTTGACCGACGAGTAAGATTAATCTGTTTATCTGTCATGTTATGAGGTTATGTTGTAATCACTCCTGTCATTAGATAAATCTCGTACTGTTTGTTGACCATGAATAGCTACCAAAATTGCCTCAGGGCAAGACATAGTCGTAAATAATGAAAAATAAAATATAAAACGACAAAATGAAACAAAAAAAGGTAGAACGTGTCGCGGGACACACGGTAGGAACTTTAGTTCCTTTTAAGCAAAAGTTATGTAATACATCTGACGTTATAGATAAACAATTTGCATATTCTTTGATGGTTGAGTAGTAAGCACACCAGACTCTCACGCGGTAGACCCGGGTTCGATTCCCCGCGAGGAATTTTTTTTTATTGTCAATTTTATTTTTAAATAATCATTCTGCTTGATATTAATAACGACAACAGGTAGACGTTTGAAATATTTAGCAGAATATTCATTATTATAGATAATGGTACGGTACCCTTCATGAGGGAGTCCGACTGGCAACATCTACTTATAACAGCATCGTATATTTAAAAAATGAAACCGTAGCATTATACAAATTGGTCATTCAAGAACTGTACGTTTACCACAAAATTAGTGGAAACATAAAATTGAATTGTAAAATGTTTAATTTGAAGTTATAAGTATTACAGTTTGTAGAAATTTTCATTTTCTAGATTTTTTCCTGAGTGGGTCGTAGAAAAAATATGCTGCTCGACTCGTGTGGATTGTCCATATCGCACTTGAACGATTGAGCACTCCGCCTACGGCGTCGTGCTCCATCTTCGTCCTCGTGCGATATGGCCATCATATCCACACTAGTTGCACAAACTACAATTTCTTTCAAAATATGCCCTTTTACATTTTAAAACTACCTGCCAAATGTCAAATCAATGTATCCATCCATTTTAAAGTTATCGAATTAAAACATTCAAGTTTTCAAAATTTCAACACCCTGTATTTCGAAAAGTAGCCAGACCCCTTAATCGCGCAAAACAAATTATGGAAATAATAGTAAAAATTTATCCGAACAAATTCAAGTAGATCACTAGCACTGCGAATACCAGCTTTGGATTGAATTTCAATATAGCATCGGTGGTTCAGTGGTTAGAATGCTGGCATTGCACGCGGGCGGCCCGGGTTCGAATCCCGGCAGGAGCATATTTATTATTATGAATCGCTGCTTCGTAAACGAGAGAGAGACTAGGGAGGCACAAGCACGCAAGCAAGACACATAACGAAGCAACGTAACATAACGCAGCGTAACGTAACGCGTAACGGTCAGATCTTTTGCGTCACGACCCCTGGTCGCTCAAACATAACCTGGCGTAAAGAACTAAAGTTCCAAAAATCGTAGTCTCTAAAATGAAAGACACAGGCAAAAGGGAGGTTAGAAGTTCGTTTGTATGTATGATTGGTCGGGCCGTTCGTTAATAGCAATTTGCTTAGATTAATCTGTGATCACATGACCAAAAATCCGTCGCCTCTGCGATGCAAATAACGAACGCAGCTAATGTTTCTTTAAGATCTAAAAAACAGTTATTTTCATAACTAATTATTTAGGCAAATCTGCAGTGTGTAGTTAATAAAATGCCGAAGCAGTTGAACAGTAAATGTCAAGAGATGATAACATCATTGTTAAGCTATTTTGAACAAGAATGCCGAAATGGGGCACGCTTACTGCTGTAAGAGACGTAAATGTATTCGCGATTTGTATTCATTATTATTGTTACATATTTAAATGTAGATGATTGAATGTTTTTAATGTTTAAGTAAAGAAAAAAACTACAGCTTGGCAACATCACAATAATTTGTTTTGCAACGTCATCGTCTTTTTATCGTAAATTAACTATAATTTACACCCCTTTATAAAAAATCTTCGTACGACCATGATAAATGAATCGCTTCAAAAAATTTCAACCTACGACCATTGTGAACTGAAATTTATACAAATATATTACCCCCTTATAAACATTTTTCGTATGCCCATGGTAGATGAAAATTATAGCAAATAATTGAATCCCCTTTAAAAATTTAAAAGTACGCCCATCGTAAATGGAAACTCGGAAGATTCGGACAATTTTCTGGATCGGCTAATAGGAATTTTCCAGAAAAATCTTACCTCGTCCTGCTTTCGATGCACCAATTCGTCAAATCCCGGCGGTGTCCTTGTAGGAGTACTCGGAGTTATCGGAGTTTCCGGTGACCAAGGTTGCCACACCGATGACGAACCCCATAAATAAACGTTCGTAGCCGACGGTACGGTATTTTGTGAACGCAATGAAGCATCGCCAAGAATCGAATTGTCTTCCAGCAAAGCAGGATTTGTTAACAGCGAATTGTCACTCAACAAAGGATTGAAGCTATCCCAATAGGAAGTGGAATTGAGTAAATTTGGTCTCCAGGGATCTAGAAGAGGATAAAATTAGTTCCGTAACCGTAAAAACGGTAGTGATAACACATTGAGTTGACAAAAAAACAAAGAAAAGATAAAACTTCCACAAAGTTAAATTGTCTAAAAAGGTTATTTTTAATTCTTTAACGTCCTTACATACATACAATAAACGAATCAAAATTATTTACTTATATTTACCTATTTCACTGTCAACATATTCTTCTACAGAGAGCATAGAAAGAAAAATTTGAATAAGTTAAAATTGAAAATAAAATGTTAGTAGACAATATTTCCGCCATGGTTGACGGCAAACTTTCAACATCAGCCCCTGTAAATGCCTATATTCTTTAAACCAAATAATTAACTCAGTTTTCAATTAAACCCTCACATTATACATTTTCGAAAATGTTCCAATAAGATATGCGTTTGAGAACAGACAATTTTTTGAGGACATCGGGTATTAAATAATAAAAATGTAAATCATGATCCAGTGTAAGTACGAAGATTCTTCATTAAAAATCGAATGGGATACAAAAAAAGGCTCAGTTCACGTCTTTTATCCCGTTTAAACCGAACGCTCTTTTAAGAAATACGTAACATCAAATTCAATATAGAATCATGTTTGGAAAGTAGACAAAAATAATATTGATACCTTTCAGAGTTTAGCTCCGCAACATAACTTGAAGGGGACTAAAAGAATTGCGTCAACTATACCCCCAACAATTCAAATTAAAAAGCTAGAAAGGAATATTTGAGAATTAATCAATTAACCCTTCTAAATTACAAGACAAACTTTTAATTGACCCCCGTAAGTGCATATAAAAATGTATATCATGATAAAGCAACGACATATTAAGATAGACAAGCCTTGTTTATATTTTGGCTGTCCCCAACATATTTAAGACTCTCCTTATATGATGCCAAATCTAGTGTAAAAAAAATAATAATTGATGAATATATTCAACGGCCCAAGCAAAGCTCTCTGGTTTGCAGAGACAGGCTTGTCTGGCAATTACTGGTGCTATCAGCTCCACATCGTCAGCAACCATGGACTGGATATACTGGACCTACCTCCTTTCCATATATTTTTTGAAAGAGAGTCTAGATGGACAACATACAGAATTGCGTATACATATTTCTAAATGAATAAATCAGGCTTATACAGAACGAAGGAGAATGCTAGTGGACACTGAAAGTCACAGTATTCTGGGAATGACCTCTGACATAATGCATCCAACAGTAAACTACGACCTGCCTTACACCGTTCTAATTCCAAATAGAGATGAATGGGTCCTCCGTAAGGATGAACTATTACAAGCAGACAGCTGTTGATACACAGACGGCTCAAAAACACCCGCAGGCTCTGGTGCAGGTGTATACGGGCGCAGACCTAGGACAGAAATTTCAACCTCTCTAGGATCCTATGCAACCGTATTTCAGGCGGAAATGTACGCCTTTATTTCATGTGTGGAAAGATTGGAGCAAGCCAATCTCATACATAGAACAATAAAGAAATTTATGGAGAGCCAAGCGGATTTGAAAGCACTTAGCTCTCACCGTGTAACGTCTGCCAAGAAAGACTCTCCTCAATAGAAGAACTCAATAAAATATTGCTGGCCTGGATCCCTGGCCATTCTGGCATGGAAGGAAAAAAGAAGGCAGACTTTCTTGCAAGGGAGGCTGCTGCACGAACCAGAACCTACCATTGGCATCACAATAAGTTTAGCCAAACACTAAATACCTGGACAGCAAGAAGAGCTTTAGACTTCTGGAATAATTTACCAGGATTGGTTCATTCAAAGGATTTTATACATCCTTCGAAGAATGTCTCCAAACAAATATCAGATTAGACTATAGGCCACTGTCATCTGAATCAACACAATATGTTAAAACTTGGACTGTCGGAAGATCCGACTTGCCGTCTTTGTCTGGAAGATGATGAAACAGCAGAGCATATAATTTGTGGCTCGAATCAGGTATCTAATGTTTGGCAGGGTCTCTCTCTCGCCCGCGGACCTAAAATATCGTTCACCAAATAAACTGATCGGCTTTGTTAAGAAGCTGAATTTGTTTGGTGAAATCTGGATACGTATGAGCCACAATAGACTATTGCCAGTCGCAGTGGAGTGCCTTATAGACCCACTCACCACACACCTAGCCTAACCTAATATATTCAAGATTTTAGCAGTATTTTCTGTTTAACAGGTAAGAAAATGGTGGAAACCATTTAAAATAGCTATGACCAACCCTCGGTCCAGCTTACTATGGTTTTTCGGTTAGAATTTTTCTTGTTTGGCAACCTTGAACTACTTTGGTGAGATCTGACAATAAGATGGTGAATTGGATGATTTCCAAAAATAATTTCAACTCACAAACTAAAATCTAATTTGAGTATGTAAAGACCATAAGCACATTACTTAAAACAAGTAATTTAAAAGATACATTCGTTTTTATCCAAATTTTCTCTTATGTCTATTGGTTCCAGAACACACGACGAATCACAGGTCAACAATACTGTGCTGGGTCCCTCGTTCAATTTGCGTATAAGGGTGGGTATTATAAAACCATTTTGACATATAACTAAAAGTTTACTTGTGGAATAACATGTTATAGTAAACTTCAAAATGGTGGAGTTAACTTTGTCGGGTGGAAGAGATATCGATTAAAATTAACTTTGTGGTTTTCGTGATTTGATAGTCTGTGTTCTGTAGGTTCTGTTTTTAATTTGTTTTCTTCGAATTTTGCAATGTTAGCAAACGATATCAAAGATTTTAGTTATGGCTCGTCTATCCGTTCAGACTATTAAATTTAGGAACAAATAAATTGAAAATTCGACACTGGGAACAAAATAACGAATACACCAAACAGACATAACAAAACTAAACCTTAAAACTAAAGTCAAAATGCCGAAACTCCAGGCCAAAGAGAATATTTCTCTATGCTCCAGGCTATTCTTCTTTTCATTTTGAAAATGAATCTTTTATAAATCTGACATTTTAATACCTAAAGTTAACTTGTCTGTTAAATTGAAAGATAACTGCAAGACATGTTTATAATACCCGCCCCAAGTCAGCTGGTTTTCCAGAACACACGACGGGTCACAGGTCGGCCATATTGTGATGGGTCCCAGCTATCTCTGACAAGTAATAGACAGTTTCAAACCAATCAGAAATCTTTGTGAGAACGCTTTAGGGTACTTTAAAAATAACACATGGCGCAGTTAATAAATTGTAGATCAACAAAAGACGTACCTTGTGGAACATTAAACCCAGCCTCCAGACCATTACTAAAACCTTGTTGTTGTCCCCAACTATTCAAATCACCAATGTAATCGTTATCTCTACCCATGCCACTCAACCTAGGATCGTCTGAGAAATAACTGTTGGTAACGTCATTGGTGTGCAAGAAACTTTCGTGAGCAAATCCGTCGATGATAGATCTTCGGTTATTCTCGTTGGAAGATCGACGATCGGTCCGTCTCGAGCCGATCGGACCGAGTTCGGCGGGAGTCGTTTGCTTGTAAGGTTCCACGTACATAGTTGGTTTGGTAACTGTCGGTTTGATTGGATTGTTGTGGTTTTGAACGATGCGATTGCTGGTGGAAGTCGAACTGGATTCGCTACGAGACACGACGTCGCTAAATTTGGCACGACTTTCACCCCATACCGTTGATGTTATCGGCGTGGGAAGCGGCACGTTGAAACAGAGCGATTTTTGTTTTTCCGGCGGGTCCGTAAGGTTTGGATTATTTTGTTTATTTTTTTCCATCGATTTCTTGTGAAAACCTTAAAAAAATTACGTATTAGACAGTTTCAAAAAAAAAAAATTTCATGTCAAACCTTTTTCTTTGCGATCCTTCAAACTCCTCTCTCTTTTCTTCTCGTTTCTTTCTCTCTGATGATTGTGGTGTCTGTTGTTCCATTGATTTTGGTTCTGTTCATTGGTCTTCTGTGTATTTTCGTAGTCTTTACTCTCTTTGATAACTTTTTCGTAAGTTTTCGCCATTTTCGACGACGCCGGTTTTTGATGTTTGATTTTATTATGATGATTGCTGTGATTGAAATTGACGTATTTGAAATCGTTGGCATGTATGGAATTACCTCCGACGATGTTATTGTTCGGAATGTCCCTCTCTTTTTTTATTGTTGTTGTTGTTTTTGAGCAAACTTTTGTGGTATTTCTTTGGTTATTTTCTTTTTCGGGATCTTCGTTGAGGCTACCGTTACTTTCGGTAGCGCTAGACGAAGTCTCCTCTTCGTATGCAGGTACTACTGTATTTTTGGTATGTTTTTTGTTATGAAATTGAGATTTCTTTACCTAAAACATACAAACAAACATACATTAAATTGATCCCTTATTAAAATTTTATCGTACGCCAATGCTAGATGAACTTTTTTCTATTAAGCTGATACCTCAATAAAATTTGATGATACGCACATGATCTTGATATTTTTACAAAAAATTGATCCCTCATAAAACTTATCGCGCGCCCATGCTAATTGAACATTTTTGATAACAAACTGATACCTCAATAAAATTTTATCGTACGCACATGATTTTGATATTTTACAAAACAAACTGACCCCTCATAAAATTTTTATATTTTTTGCTAACTGATACCTCAATAAAACTTTATAGTACGTAGATGATATTCATATTTTTATCAAATGAATTGACCCCTTTATAAAAATTTTATAGTACGCCCATGTTAGATGAAAATTTTTGCTAATAAACTGATACTTCAATAAAATTTCATCGTACGCACATGATCTCGATATTTTACAAATAAATTGATCTCTCATAAAAATTTTAATGTAAGCCCATGTTAGATGAAATTTTTTAGAAATAAACTGATCCCTCACAAAAATGTTATGGTACGACAATGCTAGATGAACATTTTTTGCTAATAAAATGATACCTCAATAAAATTTTATCGTAAGGACATGAACTTTATTTTTTTTAAAATAAACTGATCTCTCAATAAAATTTAATAAATTTAATAAAATTTGATCGTACGCCCATTATCTTGAGATTTTTACAAATAAATTGATCACTCATAAAAATTTTATAGTACGCCAATGCTAGATGAACATTTTTGCTATTATAGTTGAAATAATACCCTTTTTGATGTGCGTCATCGATTGTTAATCTCCTTCTATCACATTACGTAGAAAGAAATGGAAAAAAGGCAGGTCTGTGATAAATCCTAATAAAAATATCACAATAATGAACCGTTTGAATGTTTTACAAACGTTAACCCTAATCCTTGACTTACGAAAATTTGATTGGTTGATGTTTAGATTACGATCTTTATAATGTTTACAAAAAAACTGATCCCTCACAAAAATGTTATGGTACGACAATGCTAGATGAACATTTTTTGCTAATAAAATGATACCTCAATAAAAGTTTATCGTACGCACATGTTCTTTATATTTTTTAAAATAAACTGATCCCTCAATAAAATTTTATCGTACGCACATGATCTTTATATTTTTACAAATAAACTGATCCCTCAATAACATTGTATCGTACGCCCATGCTAGATGAATATTTTTTGTAATAAACTGATCGTACGCCCATTATCTTGAGATTTTTACAAATTGATTGATCCCTCGTAAAAATTGTATCGTACGCCCTTGTTAGATGAAAATTCTTGCTAATTAACTGATACCTCAATAAAATTTGATGATACGCACATGATCTTGATATTTTTACAAATAAATTGATCACTCATAAAATTTGTATAGTACGCCAATGCTAGATGAACATTTTTGCTATTAAACTGACACCTCAATAAAATTTGATGATACGCATATGATCTTTATAATGTTTACAAAAAAACTGATCCTCACAAAAATGTTATGGTACGACAATGCTAGATGAACATTTTTTGCTAATAAAATGATACCTCAATAAAAGTTTATCGTACGCACATGTTCTTTATATTTTTTAAAATAAACTGATCCCTCAATAAAATTTTATCGTACGCACGTGATCTTTATATTTTTACAAATAAACTGATCCCTCAATAACATTGTATCGTACGCCCATGCTAGATGAATATTTTTTCTAATAAACTGATCCCTCAATAAAATTTGATCGTACGCTCATTATCTTGAGATTTTTACAAATTGATTGATCCCTCGTAAAAATTTTATCGTACGCCTATGCTAGATGAAAATTTTTGCTAATAAACTGATAACTCAATAAAATTTTATCGTACGCTCAGGCTTAGCAAACATTTTTGCTAATAAACTAATACATCAATAATATTTTATCGTACGCACATGATCTTAATAGTTTTACAAATAAATTGATCCCTCATAAAAATTGTATCGCGCGCCCATGCTAATTGGACATTTTTGATAATAAACTGATTTCGATATTTTTACAAATAAATTGATCCCTCACAAAAATTGTATCGTACGCCCATGCTAGATGAACATTTTTATGAAATTTTTGCTAATAAACTGATACCTCAATACAATTTTACCGTAGGCACATGATCTCGATATTTTTACAAATAAATTGATCCCTCATAAAAATTTTAACGTCCGTCCATGCTAGATGAAAATTTTCGCTAATAAATTAACACACAAGAATAATTTTCCACTTACCTCTTTTTCTTTAACGGTATTTTGTACATGTTTCTTCTCTTTCTCTTCGGCTTTTACAGCCACTTTTTCCTCCCGATTCTCTTTAACTTTTTGCTTCGCCTCCGAATGTTTTTCCTTCTTCTTTTCGACTTTATCCGCCACCTGCATATAATGATTTTCCACTTGAACCGGTTCATTACTATTCCTCTTCCCCAACTTCTTTTTCGCCTTTCCCGTAGTCGGTACTAGCACCGTATACCTTTCCAATTCAATTTTAGGTTTAACCTCCACCGGCTCTTCCTTACAAACACTCTTTTCCACAATTTCAACTTTCTTCTCTTCCTTAACAATCGCAGGTTTTTGCGTTTGAATTTCCTCCCTAGTTTGTTGCCCTACCAATCTTAAATCTAAGACAGGTTGAACGGTAGAACTACTAGGTAGAATAAACGATCCTATCGCTTGTCTTCGTATCCTTTCGGCGTCTATAGCTGCTATAAATAAAATAATAACGAGCAGAATCGTCATGGAAGCCACTGTTAGGTAACTCAAGTATGTTTCCCAAGTCGGTCTGGATATAATTTCCGAACACAGTCCTAAATATACGGGTGGTATTGTAGCGTACAACGTATAATTTACGGGCATATTCAAACTGGTACTTAAAACCAACGTCCTGGAAACTTTCGATAAAGTTAAATCTGGCGTGAAAGCTATATCGATCTTTTTAGTTTGGTTCGGATGCAGAGCAAAAGGTTCGCAATCCATCACTTTAAAACCGTATCCTTCACAATTATTATCGTTTATATGGAAAGAATGGATATACAAAGTTACTTCTCCGATATTCCTCGCTGTAAAAGTTCTTTTAACGGTAAAATTAGGATCTACCGCGTTCAACTTCTCACAATCCCTGAAATGTCTGTCAGTCATTTCGAACGTTAAAGGTTGCATTGAACCAGGTTTGCGATTGCCAAATTTAAAAAGCGGTTGTGCACTTCTAGCGTTCAATCTCACCGCTTCGAGTATCGTAAGATTGTTTCTAAGCAACAAAATGGCCGAATGAAAATCGTTATCGTCCGCTTTGAATCCAATGGGAATCGTATAAGCTTCCCCTGGAGCTAATAAAATAGGTACGCTGTCTTTGTGCGCTGCTACTCCCAGCATTTTCATAAAAAAATCCACTTGTCCTTGCTTGGTTTCGTTCAAAAAGAAAAATCCCGGAGAATAGAAACGATCATGGTGGTTTTTAATTGCTAGATTTGACGGTAGGGCGTCGTACAACGTTTCGAAACTGGGATAGTCTCTGTCGAATACCAACTGCACCATCAAGTTGTAACTAGCCGGGTTTCGTATGGTGAGGTTATGGAAACTGACGTTTCCTACTTGTGTGAGCGGAAAATCAACCACCGATCGATTTTCGATGTTTATCAAACTCGGCCAGCTCATTTTAACGCGGGATTTAAACATGTGACCTCGTACTTCTGACGTATCCAATCTTAACGTTACGTTCTGCCATTTTTTCGTACCGTTCGATGTTATATTCAAATATCTGGTATAAAATAAGTTAACTAAATGTAAATCTAAATCGAAGACGTACTTAGAGAGCGAAAATATGCGTAGCCATTGAGCTGAAAAGAAAAAAAAATAGTCAGTCGTGGACAGAAGTGATAATACAAATATATGAACCCCTTTTTAAAAAAAAATTTCCGGCGCCCATGGTAGATCCAAATTTGAAAAAAAATTTGTGAAAAATTAATCCCTTTTAAAAATGTATTTTACGCCTATGGTAAAATTCATCTAATAACTCGAAAGAAAGAACTACTCGAATCTCAGAAATTGATGACCAAATAAGGGTTTAAAAACAACAAAATCAACTAAAAATAGGAATGATTGTCCAACCCCATCAAAAAAATAATGAAAATCGTCCAAAAACAATGTAAAAGTATAAAATTATCGGGAATTAAGAAAAAAAAAGGAAGCAGATAAAGTAAACTAGAAATTAAAAAAACCATTGAACTATCAAAAATTGAGTTTAAAAAAGAGCAAAAATACCTTAAACAACAGATAATCAACTAAGTAGACCGAGATTTTTACAAAAAAGATCCTTTTCAAAAATTTGTCGTACGCCTATGATCAAATTAGTCTAATAACTCTAGAGAATGACTTAAATCTCAAAAATTGATGACCAAATAAGGGTTTAAAAACAACAAAATCAGCAAAAAATAAAAATTATTGTCCAACCCCATTAAAAATGTAATGAAAATTGTCCAAAAACAATAAAAAAATTACTAAAATATCGGAAATTAAAAAAAAGAAGAATAAGAAAAATCGACAAAAACTAATGAAAAACTACCGAAATCTCGGAAATCTTAAAAAAAAATAAACATAAAAAACACAAAGTTAAAAAATAACAAAAAAACCATTCAAACATCTGAAATTGACAAAAACTGAGGTTTATAAGAACCAAAATATCGTAAACAAGCCAAAATCAACTAAGTAGACCGAGATTTTTACAAAAAAGACCCTTTTTAAAAATATAGCGTATGCCTATGGTAAAATTAGTCTACTCTAAAGAGCGACTCAAATCTCAGAAATTGATGACCAAATGAGGGTTTAAAAACAACAAAATCAGCAAAAAGTAAGAATGATTGTCCAACCTCATAAAAAATGTAATGAAATATAATGAAAATTGTCCAAAAACAATAAAAAAAAAAAGGTAGAACGTGTCGCGGGACACACGGTAGGAACTTTAGTTCCTTTTAAGCAAAAATTATGTAATACATCTGACGTTTTAGATAAACGATTTGCATATTCTTTGGTGGTTGAGTAGTAAGCATACCAGACTCTTACACAGTAGACCCGGGTTCGATTCCCCGTGAGGAAGTTTTATTTTATTGTTAATTTTATTTTTAAATAATTATTCTGCTTGTTATTAATAACGACAACAGGTAGACGTTTGAAATATTTAGCAGAATATTCATTATTATAGATAATGGTACGGTACCCTTCATGAGGAAGTCCGACTGGCAACATCTACTTATAACAGCATCGTATATTTAAAAAAGGAAACCGTAGCATTATACAAATTGGACATTCAAGAACTGTACGTTTACCACAAAATTAGTGGAAACATAAAATTGAATTGTTAAATTTTTAATTTGAAGTTATATTATACAGTTTATAGAAATTTTTATTTTCTAGATTTTTTCTTAAGTGGGTCGTAGAAAAAATATGCTGTTCGACTCGTGTGGATATCCACATATCCACACTAGTTGCACAAACTACTATTTCGCGCAAAAAAAAATTATGTAAAATAATAGTAAAAATTTATCCAATCAAATTCAAGTAGATCACCAGCACTGCGAATACCAGCTTTGCATAGAATTTTAATATAGCATTGGTGGTTCAGTGATAGAATGCTCGCATTCCACGCGGGCGCCCTGGGTTCGAATCCCGGCCGGAGCATATGAATCGCTGCTTCGTAAACGAGAGAGAGACTAAGGAGAGCACAAGCACGCAAGCAAGGCACATAACGAAGCAACGTAACATAACGTAGCGTAACGCGTAACGGTCAGATCTTTTGCGTCGCGACCCCTGGTCGCTCAAACATAACCTGACGTGAAGAACTGAAGTTCCAATTACTAAAATATCGGAAATTTAAAAAAAAGAAGACTTGAAGATAGAATGAACTAGAAATAAGAAAAATCGACAAAAAAAAAATGAAAAACTACTGAAATCTCGGAAATTGACCAACGAAAAGCATAAAAAACACAAAATTAACAAAAAATAACAAATAAATCAATTAAAAACACTGAAACACCAAAATTTGAGCTTAAAAAAGAAAAATACCTTAAGCAACAGAAAATCAACTAAGTAGACGGAGATTTTTACAAAAAAGACCCATTTTAAAAATGTATCGTACGCCTATAGTAAAATTAGTCTAATGACTCAAAAGAACGACTCAAATCTAAGAAATTGATGACCAAATGAGGATTTGAAAACAACAAAATCAACTAAAAATAAGAATGATTGTCCCACTCCATTAAAAATGTAATGAAATATACTTAATGAAAATCGTCCAAAAACAATAAAAAATAAATTAGAAATAGGAAAAATTTTCAAAAAAGAATGAAAAACTACTGAAATCTCGGAAATTTACAGAAAAAAAGTATGAAAAACACAAAATTATCCAAATAGTAACAAAAAAAAATCAATAAAAAACCACTGAATCATCAAAAATTGAGATTAAAAAAGAGCAAAAATACCTTAAACAACAGAAAGTCAACTAAGTAGACAGAGATTTTTCCAAAAAAGACCCTTTTTAAAATTTTATCCACGCCTACGGTAAAATTAGTATGAAAACTCTAAAGAACGACTAAAATCTCAGAAATTGATGATCAAATAAGGGTTTAAAAACAACAATATCAACTAAAAATGAGAATGATTGTCCAACCCCATCAAAAATATAATGGAAAATAATGAAAATTGTCCAAAAACAATGAAAAATTACTAATATATTGGAAATTGAAAAAAAAAAAAAAACGAAGATAAAATAAACTAGAAATAAGAAAAGTTCACAAAAAATAATGGAAAGCTACTGAAATCTCGGAATGTGACCAAAAAAATCAATAAAAAACACAAAATTAACGAAAAGTAACAAAAAAATCAATAAAAAACCATTGAATCATCAAAAATTGAGCTTAAAAAAGCCCAAAAATACCTTAAACAACAGAAAGTCAACTGAGTAGACCGAGATTAAAAAAAGACCATTTTTTTAAATTTATCGTAAGCCTGTGGTTAAATTAGTCTAATAACTCTAAAGAACGCCTCAAATTTCAGTAATTTATAACCAAATGAGGCTTTAAAACAACAAAATCAGTTAAAAATAAGAATAATTGTCCAACCCCATTAAAAATATAATGAAAAATATCGAAAATCGTATAAAAACAATGAAAAATTACTAAAATATCGGAAATTTAAAAAAAAAGAGAAGATAAAATAAACTAGAAATAAGAAAAATCGACAAAAATTATTGAAAAGCTACTGAAATCTCGGAAATTGACCAAAAAAAAGCATAAAAACACAAAATTAACGAAAAATATCAAATAAATCAATGAAAAACCATTTACATATCTACAACTGTCATGTAACGGGTACGATTTGACACTATTTTAAGTGTCATAATGACGTATATTACCGCACTAGTGCGTTTTTGAAAACATTACCGCACTAGTGCGATGATAAGAATATAGAAAAATAATAATACTAGAATTAAATATTTAAAATAACACAGGAAGCTGCATTTTCAATTTCCGGAAGTAGATTGTCTTCGCTTGAACTCATTTTTATAGATTTTTGTTCATTCAACTTTGACAATTTGATGACATAACTAATTTATTTTATTTCCACAGCTTTGTTTGTCTTTGTTGCTATGGTCACAAAATATACACAGTACCTTATGTTTGCAGTCAATATTATTAAAAATACGTTGGATTGAATTTTTTAAAATTTTATAATATAGGTACTGTTAATAATACTAATAAACAGTTGTAGATAAAATTTTGTACGTAATACGTGTGATGGGAATTATTAATGCACTTATGTGATTACACGACTCGACCCACGGCCTCGTCGTGCAAACTTCACATGCGTGCGTTAATAATGTCCATATCCCACTAATTACGTAAATAACTATCAACAGACCGAAAATTGAGCTTAAAAAGAGCAAAAATACATTAAACAACAAAAAATCAACTAAGGAGACCGAGATTTTTACAAAAAAGACCTTTTTTAAAAATTTATCGTACGCCTATGGTAAAATTAGTCTAATAACTCGAAAGAACTCAAATCTCAGAAATTGATGACCAAATGGGGGTTTAAAACAACAAAATCAACTAAAAATAAGAATAATTGTCCAACCCCATTAAAAATGTTATGAAATATAATGAAAATCGTCCAAAAACAATAAAAAATAAATTAGATATAAGAAAAATTGTCAAAAAAGAATGAAAAACTACTGAAATCTCGGAAATTTACAGAAAAAAAGTATAAAAAACAGAAAAAAAATCAATAAAAAACCACTGCAACATCAAAAATTGAGCTTAAAAAAGCAAAAATACCTTAAACAACAGAAAATCGACTAGTAGACAGAGATTTTCACAAAAAATTTATCGTACGCCTATGGTGAAATTAGTCTAATAACTCTAAAGAACGACTCAAATCTCAGAAATTGATGACCAAATGAGGGTTTTAAAACAACAAAATCAACTAATGATTGTCCAACCCCATTAATAATGTTATGAAATATAATGAAAATCGTCCAAAAACAATGAAAAATTAAGTAGAAATAAGAAAAATCGTCAAAAAATAATGAAAAACTACTGAAATCTCGGAAATTGACAAAACAAAAACCATTGAAAAATCAAAAATTAACAAAAATTGAGTTTTAAAAGAACCGAAATACCGTAAACAAGCCAAAATCAACTAAGTAGACCGAGATTTTTACAAAAAAAACTTATTTTTTAAAAATTTATCGTACGCCAATGATAATTCTGCTAATAAACCTCTTTTAAAAACATTATCGAACGTCTATGATATAGAAATATTTACAAATAAATGAATCCCAGAACGGCTTTTCACTTAAAAAAATCAACAATATTCCTACTTATTGTACAACCCTGTATGTTAAATTTTAATCTTATATAAGGAGCAATTCTCTAAGCAAATGTTAAATTTTAACACTAAGTTAAAAATAAGACAATCTGCTAACCCATTTTTGCTAGTCTTTATGCATGCTTTAAAGTATTAACGGAAAACTCTTCATTGGATACCATACATGCTGAAATTTGAATCATAATCTTGACAAAGTATAGATTAAAGCATTTCTAATAGCGGAAACTTCGTAAAATTTAACGGTAAGCTGTTAGTTTTTAACCACTTCTTATATAATTGACCCTATATACAGTTAAAAAAATGTTAAATTCTCACCGGTCGTATCCGACTGTAGTCCCGTGTAACATTCAGTTTGGCACTCTAGTTCCGGATTAAGGTACAAATGACCTACTATTTTAGAAGTCCTCGCTAAAATGTGCCCCGTATGTTTATTTGTAATCCTTTTATCGGGCGGTAAAGAAAGAATGTCCTCTATAATCATAGGTTCGACGAACGACGAATGTATACGTACTGGATGAGTACACAATTTACCCTAAAATGTTAGGCACTTTTTAGTTAAAAGAAAAAAACAAATGTCAACGTTGTTACAAACCGGAAAACACTGATCGAAAATAAGTTTATCGGGTCCGACTTCGAGTTTTCCGTGCGCTATTTTGAAATGTACCGGAATTTTTAAATTTTCGAATTGAGTTTCGACGTAGATGTCGCCCCAAACTTGCCCTTCCACTTGAGTCGTCATAATTGTAACTTTCACCACTGCGTATTGGGAGGCCTTTAAAGTATGCTTAAAAAATAACAATACATTAATAGTTATTCAACCAACAAGTGTATTAATGAGGGCCATCATCATCAAGCAGAACTAGTGCGTTAATGTTCGAGATTTTAATACACGAGTTAGTTATAAAGCTTTTCCGTCGACTGTATAAGTTGTATTGAAGTGTATGTTTGGTTGCCTACACCACAGGTAACTGTCAATATGAATATAATGTATAAGATGTACGTTGGGTTGCCTATAGAAAAATCGTTCATTAATGTAAATCATGCAGTAATAGGGGTCGTTAATGTATGATTTTGTCTAATTTTGAGAACGTTAATAGCATATGTTAATACACGGCCGACGGAAAATCTCATATATTTAATTATTTATTTGTAGGAAATACTTACGCATTTGGGAAGATTATCGAACGAAGGTTGAAATAAGACTAGTCGGTGGTCGCCCGATCCACAGCCGACTATACCAGCGCGCGTCATGGGAATAGAAGAATGAACATGTTTTAGGTATAACGTTACTGGATTATCGTTCACAACCATAAAATATACTTCTTTGAATGAATTGAAGCCAATAAGGCCGATGTCCAATGAATAATCTTTACTTTTAAAAGGTAAATGCTAAAAAAATATATATTTAAAACCATTAAACAAGGAAATTTGCTTAGAACACAACAAATTTGAACAAAAAATATTCAATTCGCAAAAAACTGTCCGATAGTTAGCACTGTGATATGTGTCAAAGTTGTCAGTTGTCAAATCGTTCGAATTTTTGAGATTTAAATTCACCGAATTGTATCGTACAAAAAGTCTTCAATTCGTATGTGTCAAAGTTGTCAACTGTCAAATCGTTTGAATTTCGTTTTTAGCTTTAAATTCACCGAATTGTCATAGAGCACAACAATTGTAAACAAAAAGTATTGAATTCGCAAAAAAAACTATCCGATTGTTAGCGCTGTAATATGTGTCAAAGTTGTGAGTTGTCAAATCGTTCGAATTTTTGAGCATTAAATTCAGCGAATTGTCTTAGAACACAACAATTTCGTACAAAAAGACTTCAATTTGCAAAAAACTGTCCCATTGTTAGCGCTGTAATATATGTCTAAGTTGTCAAATCGTTTGAATTTAAAATTTTTGAGCTTTAAATTCACCTAATTGTCTTAGAACACAATTTCGTACAAATATCTTGAATTCGCAAAAAAAACTGTCCGATTGTTAGCGCTGTAATATG
>CAJUYH010000420.1:0-20133 GCA_910591685.1 Galerucella tenella | reverse complement strand
AGCTTTAAATTCACCGAATTGTCTTAGAACTCAACAATTTCGTAAAAAAAGTCTTGAATTCGCAAAAAAACTTTCCGATTGTTAGCGCTGTAATGTGTCAAAGTTGTCAGTTGTCAAATCGTTTGAATTTCGAATTTTTGAACTTTTAATTCACCAAATTGTCTTAGAACACAACAGATTTGTACAAAAGTATTAAATTCGCAAAAAAACTGTCAGATAGTTAGCGTTGCGATATATGTCAAAGTTGTCAGTTGTCAAATCATTTCTATTTCGAATTTTTCAACTTTGAATTCACCGAATTGGACTTGTAGGACAAAAAAAATTATATGAAACATTCAATTCGAGATATTTGCGATATTTGTCAAAGTTATCAGATGTCAAATCGTTCGAATTTCAAATATTTGAGGTTTGAGGTTTTAAATTACCGAATTGTTTCACAAATCAAGAAATTTGTTTAACATTAAATTAGTAAAAAAAACTACCTGATAGTTTGAGCTGCTTATGTGTCAAAGTTGTCAGTTGTCAAATCGTTAGAATTTGGAATTTTTGAGCTTCAAATTCACCGAATTGTTTCACAAATAAATAAGATTCTTCAAAATATTAAATTAGTAAAAAACTGTGCGATAGTTAGCGCTGCGATATTTGTCAAAGTTGTCAGTTGTCAAATCGTTTGTAATGCGATTTTTCACATGTGGTTTTTTAGTAGTATTGTAACTGATATCAACTCTTTTGAAAAATCTTTATTGCCGACATATAAAAATTAAATATTTTGACGCTCACCACTTGAAGTTTTCCGTTATAACTCAATAACGGAATTCTTACGCTGGAAATGTTCGTTTTTAAAATAATATGAGAATGTAATTGCAAATCGGACAATCTAATGTTATTCTTCAACTTAATATTAAACAGATTCGCCTCTTCGCCGGGCTTCAATATTTTCGGAGAGAGATCTTGAATCTAAAAAACAAAAACAAATCCCGACTCAGTTTTAAAAGCGGTTCAAATTAATTTCATTTTACCTTGAAGTACAAATGCGCGTCCTGCGGGAAAACAATTTCGGAAATATAAATGTATTCTTCGAAATCGTTTTTAACTTTGAACGCCCTCGAAGATAAATCCACTGCTTTGTCATTGATAAAATAGGAAGTAGTTAGCGGATCGTACGTCAAGCCTCCCTTTATAACTGTCAAATGGTATGGTATCTCGGATTTATTTTTACCGTTTCTGTATTTAACCACGATTTTTCCAGTAAATTCTTTGGTTTCGTACGCGGTTTTCCCTTAAATAAAATTTTTGTTAAAAAAATTTAGAAATGTAAAAAAATACTTACAATCGACTGTAAGCGTCCCGACGTCGACGCATTGATCCAAGGGTTCTTCAGTATCGACAGCCGGTGGTAATCTGATGTTGTAATATTGTACCGTTACGGCTTTGGAAGTGGTCGAAACACTGTGGACTCGGACGTGTTTTTTATTAGGATTGGAAAGGCACAGTTTAATCTCACTAGAAAGATCCAAACTACCTCCTAGACCTAAATCAACATAGCCCAGCGGATGAACTATCTCCGTATCAGACGTTACTTCTACTTCAACCGGTACTACCAATGTCAAGTTCGGTTTGTTCAATCGAATTCTACAAAAAAAAAATATTTCTCTTCCATTTAAATTTCTTTTACATCTGAGCAAACCCCATGAAGAAGAGGAAGAAATACCCAAGTAGAAGAAATAATTTTCTTGAAATCCTAAATGTAAAAAGATGAAATCACTTCCAGAAAAGCCAAAGTAAAAGAGGGGAAAATCAACTCCTTCTAACACCAATTAAAGAATAAAGATATCCCCCTTTTCAACCCCAACCCAAGTAAAAGAGGAAGAAGTTCCTTCCTTTAAACCTAAAGTAAAGAATGGAGAATGGATCCCCTACTTGAAATCCTAAATGGAAAAGAGAAATCCCTCTCCTAGAAGTGGGAGAAATCCCTTCTTTGAAACCACTTTTTGAATCTCGTAGTAGAAGTTGGGAGTTTTCTTGAAATCACAAGAATAAGAGGCAGAAATCCTTCAAGTACTTGAAACTCAAAGTAGAAGAAATCTCCTCCTTGAAACCACAAGTAAAAAAGGTAGAAATTTCTACCTTCAAACCCCAAGTAGAAGAGGAAGAAAGATTCCCCTTGAGACCCCATGCAGAAAGAGGAAAGAAGGAGGCATCATTTAAAACACCAAGTTGGAAATGGAGAAATCCCTCCTTGAAACTTTGACTAGAACAGGAAGAACCATCTCCTTGAAACCTGAAGCAGAAGAGGGAGAAATCTCCTCCTCGGAACCACAAGTAGAAGAGGATGAAATTTTCTTGAAATCATAAACACAAAAGTCACTTCTATAAAAGCAAAAGTAAAAGAGGGGGAAATAGTAAGAGTTCCTTCCTTGAAACCTCAAGTAAAAATGGAGACATCCCCTACTTGAAACTCCAAATGGAAAAGAGAAATCTATTCTTTGAACCGTACAAGTGAGAGAAATCTTAAATCCCGCAGGAGAAGATGAGAGTTTTCTTGAAATCCCAAGAATAAGAGGAAGAGATCTCCTCCTTGAAACCACAAGTAAAAAAGGTAGAAACTTCTACCTTTAAACTCCAAGTAGAAAAGGAAGAAAGCTCCTCCTTGAGACCCCATGCAGAAAAAGGAAAGAAGGAGGAATCATTTAAAACACCAAGTTGGAAATGGAGAAATCCCTCTTTGTAACCTTGACCAGAACAGGAAGAACCACCTCCTTTAAACCTGAAGTAGAAGAGGGAGAAATCTCCTCGCAACCATAAGTAGAAGAGGATGAAATTTTCTTGTACATTTAAGTGGCCTTGAAATATCAAGTAGAACACGGAAAAATCCAATTCTTGAAATCACAAGTAGAAGAGGAAGAAATCACCTCCTTAAAAACTCAAGTAGAAGAGTGAAAATCCTCTCCTGGAAGTATAATAGATCTAATTTGGTCACAGTCATATTAATTTGAGATTCAACTTACAGCTTACAGCAAGCTAATTTTACATAAATACACCAATTTACCCTACAAACTATCGAACCATATCACAAAGACTTGTTCATTCAACTTCTCAACCTAGAGCTGTACCAACCAGTGCCGGATACGGCAATTCTTACGCCTTCATACAAACATGTTTCAACATTTCTGAAGAAATTTCATTAAAAAAAAACTAAATGTGTAATAAAATATAGTACCTAACATAGGCGGTATAGTTCTGCAACCTTTCGGCTTGTATAAATATCCTTATAACGGCTTTGGTTTGTTGGGGAGCGATTTCCCATAGGTCGTTCGACCCTTCCGGTTCTCCATTTGGCAGTTCAAGATGGAATCCCCCTCCATTTCCGTAGATTTCAACAATCTGTTAACAAAAAGAATTAACGGTTACATATAAGTGCAAATTTACAAGCTACAGGAATAAGATCATTCAGATGCAGTTACTTACTTGGAGGGGTTCCAAATGTGGATTGTGCAAATAAATTAATGGTGCAAAACTTGAATTTAATGGCAGTTTGACCCCAACAATGGGTCGTATTCTGTAATGGCTGAACGTACTGGCACCACGTACCTGAAAAAATAAGATAAATATATTTAACAAAGTGATAAAAATACTTTAAGGCCCGGTTGTACATTTGAAGCTTAAAATTGAGCTCAACTGAGCTGGGCTTAAAATATAAGCTTAGCTCAACCCTAAGCCTGTTGTACAAACATGGTTCAGTAGCAGCTCTAGTAAACCTATATTTGCAAGTGTTGGTAGAACTTCTTTCGAACTGACGCATGCGTATGAAGTAAATTGGTCACAATATGTTTGTCAAATTACCTAACTAATGTCATATTTGCTACTTATTAGTTTTACAAGAAATTTCCTCTGATATACAATCTGTCACAAAGTGAACGGTTTCATTACTAAGACGAAATCTTTCAATAAACTCATGATCTCTTCAATATCCATATTTATCCATATAAATATCCATAATTAACATTGACAAACTTTTAATTTAATATTAAATTAAGTACAGGTTATGTTTGCACACAATTCATTCACATTTAAGCCACGAAACATGATAACAATTTATGTCCCGTGCTTAAGCTTACATTAAACCTGCCCTCTTGGAGGCTTTACTAAGCTTAAGGTTTAAATGAAGCTCAACCGTGAGCCAACTTTGTACAAAAGAAATCTGACGCTGAACCTGAGTTCACACTTGAGCCTTCACTAAGCTACAATTGTACAACCAGCCCTAAGAGGTTTAAATAAGAGCAAATGTATTCATCGGACCAAAACATACCATAATCACTTACATATCAACAAATTTCAATAAACAATTTTCCTTTTTTCTAATTACCATCAACTTTTATGATTGAATAGAGGAAAAATTTAATAACCAAAGTAATTAAAAACCGTTTCCTTGCTAGTATTAACTTATTATAGTGTTACGATTAAAAAGAATATACAGTAAGATGAGTACTAAAAATTTTGAATAATATAAAAAGAAGATCTTACATTATACTTAAGAAATCCTTCTGAAGTATGAATATATAAGTCGCTTTCTATAAGTCCTTCTTCTCTACCCAAGAATACAACACTGAAAGAGGTATTCCCTTTAGGCGGTATATTCTGTAATAAAAATATAAAATGTTATAAAAATATAAAATGTTATAAAAATATCCAATATTGATAGAAGTTATCAATAGCTAGGGCAATAGATATGAGAAAAATTGTTATTTCATAACCAGCAGTGAATACAAAGTAATTCTGGAAGAGGTATAATCTATCTAAAGTCAATGTGCAAAGAGAGATTTCTATTTCCATTGATAGGCCAGACCATAGGGATAAAAACTACAAGTAATTGGCAATACGGCTGATTTCTTAAAGTATGTAGATTAATATAAAAAAAGGTAGAACGTGTCGCGGGACACACGGTAGGAACTTTAGTTCCTTTTAAGCAAGAATATATATATTAAGTACTGTAACTTTAATAAAACTGGAGTAATTTTAATGGGGTTTGCGTTGAAATGTTGGGGAAACTTCTAAGATCAAGAATTAATGTATTACATTTTATTTATTATTTACGTTAACTCTTACCAAAGATTGAAAAAATAATGATTAAATATATTTATATTTTTTTCCGCAATTCAAAAAGTAGGTCTTCCGCCGTGCAGCAGAGTCGCGCGGATGTGGAACACATACTTAGTTCACCGAATTTTTTCCGAACAAACCATTGATCGGACGAAAAAAACGCAAGAGACCTTTTTTATTGAAAAACACTTCCCCTACAAAGTGGTATTTTTTATTCTTCTCCACCTTCCTCCCAGCGTGAAATATTAAGAAATTAAAAAAAAGGTTTTTATAATTTGGGAAATCGATATACTGGTAAACTTTTATTTATATAAATCTACATACTTCAAGGTACTTATAAAAAAAATCAGCCGTATTGCTAATTACTTGTACTTTTGGTCTAAAATGACCCATACCGACTGGCCTATGATGCATCAATAGATTCCCATTTCGAACTAGACGTTAAGCAAATAGTTATAATAAAAACAAACCTGGTTGAAATAAAATACTGCTCTACACATTTAAACAGAAAGTGAGTCATGCTATAGATCATTTTAACGACATAGTTAGTGCCTATTGAAAATACTGTAATTAGGCCACTTAGTTTTTTTTTATTTTAGCAAGGCTCTTCTAAATTTAATTCTAAATATAGTAATATATTTTGATTAATTAATATTTCTAACAATTTTAAACATCTTAATTTAATGCTAACTATCCCTGCTTTACTCTACACATTTTCCAATGATGAATCATCCTGTATACATAAGTGAACTAAATAAAAATTTCAAGGTGATAATATTTTATACAAAAATTTGGTACACTCTGTACCTACCTCCTTGTTCCGCCAAGATTGTAACCTTCTTATTAATCAATTTGAATAAAATTACGATCTTAAAAGCTGTAATATTATGGTTAATGACCGTGACAATGATAATGCAATATTTATAAAATTTTAATATTAGCACTTAGCACTATCAATGACATTGAGATAAAATATTTTGGCAAATGATGTCAGGATTGCGTTTTAATATGCTCAAAAATAAAGATTTGCACTATATTCGTTATCAGCACATAATTATACTACATACAGGGTGTCCCAAATTGGTTTTTGCAGGGTTTCTCGTAAACTAGAAGAGATAGAAGAAAAGCAGTTTGCAGGGTTTCTCGTAAACTAGAAGAGATAGAAGAAAAGCAGTTAAGATGTTATGACTTCTTTTTTTGTTAAAGTAACGATAGCCTAATTAAATCTTTAGTAATTCCCTGCAGTTGGAAGATACAGGGCGATTATCGAAAACCGTCGCAAACTACAAGGTACTATAACTTCTTAATTAAGAAAAATATAAAAAAACGTTATGAAAACTTTTGATAGATATAATATTAAAGAGTTCAGTGGCGCAGGGGTCTCACTAAGGAAATATAATGCAAACTTATGTTGTTTCAAGTGGGACACCCTCTATATTTTGACGTTCTTCCCTTCCTTTTTTAATTATCATTCTCCTGATATGACATATTATATATCTATTTTCAATGGTTGGAGCTACAGTGCAAATAAACCATTTATGGATGTTATCAGGTGAAACACACTTAAACACTCAGTAACGAAATTTAAAATTTTTTTTATAAGGATACTGATGTGAGACAATTTTATTTATCAAAATTATAATTAATAAACAGAAGGACTAGTTATAACGTGACAGGCCCGTGCACAGGAGGGAAGCACGCGAGCCACAGCACCATGTTTTGAAATGAATAAATTAAACTGTTGAAGCCTACAGGGTGATTTATTACATCTATTCGGCAGACTTTATCAAATTACATATACTGTCACCCTAATTTTAAGACCTCCTAACCTCCTAACTCCAAAACCTTGTTTTTCACAGGAGGGTTTAAAAACAATTTGTGTCTCTTATAAGTACTTCCAAAGAAATACAAAATTATCTGTTACATTGTATGCTTGAAGTCTGTCAATTTCTACCATGAGCCGCCACTGCATATTCAAAACTCATTTTTTACACTATGGTATTAGGGAACTATCAAAAAAAAATAATTACTTGAGTATCCTTAGATAAAAATTGTGGATCTGATTGACATGTGCAAATTCATATACTTGAATTCATAAAAAAAAATAACAATCACTTACAGTGTATATATATATATATATACATATATCGCAAACTGAAATTACTCATGTCAATATTTGATAATTTTGGTTACTATAATCATTGATTTGTGTTAGCATAACACCAATATCAATTTAAATGATTACCTAATTCGTCGTTTATATTACAAGGACGTTGAAAATGTTGTTGACATTGCAACACCCAAGATTGTCCGATTATTTTAAAGAATCAGTTTATAAAGTTTATTTTTATTTCGATTGGGGTCCATGAAAAAATTGTTTCATACTTTATTTTAAATATACATTTACTAGATATTGGACATTGTTTTTTGATAGAATGGCCAGAAATGGTATTTTCGTGCAACCGGACGCAAAACAAGCATTTTGCAGCTGCAACAGAGGCCGCAAAATGATATTTTGCGGCCGTTACCCAGAGTGACGGCCGACAAAAATTTTTACGGCCGTTCCCATAGTGACTGCCGGCAAACTGAACGCCACTACAGCATTTGACATTTCTGAAATATGACAATAACAATGTATTTCGAACCAAAAACTAACTGTATTTTCTAAAGAGACATAATGTTTATTGAAATTATGTAATTTTCACGGTTGCACGAAAAATATTGTGTATACTATGGCCGCGAAATGTTTTCGCGACCTCGAGATTATCTTGCCTCGGCCGGAGCGGCCTCGGCGATAATCTCTCTCTCGGAACGCGAAAAAGCATTTTGCGGCCTAGTATACAAATAACTATTATTTGTGGTAAATTTATAAATATACAGGTAGAATTTTATTTATAGATTTTATTATTAAAATATTGGGTAGAGCTCAAAGTCAGGTAGAATGATTGATTGTACTGTACAGGAAATAGGAATTAAAAGATTATTTAAATCATTGCTATTATATTACTTCTGGGTATTTCAGTAAATACATATTTAACTTTAAAAAGTAGTTGATATAAAATATTTTGTTATATACAGGAGATCTGGAACTGTGGTTTATTATTATCAATACCTATTTTTATATCATAACCACAGCTTCTTATTATATGTATCACATCATTTTGTCACATACAGTTTTTAAATAAATTCATTTAATTACTTGATAAATTATATGAAAATTTTTAAAAGCTGGACCAGTAAAATGCTGCAGGGTGTCACAGTTAAAGAGACAGTCCATTATGACTAAACCATATACAACAATTAACATGTCTGCTTTGAATTCTTTTTAAATCTATAATATTAGACTTTAGGCTTCAGTAATCAAGCTATTCCATACAGATTTTGATATATCTAGTTATGTTAAGGATGGTATTTATGTTTTTTAAATTCTAGACCTGCTAAATTAACTTAAACCAGTATCTAGGTAAAAGAGATTCAAATACTAGAGTTGGGATTTTTAAAAACAGATACAAGTACCCTAAATTGGTTGCCTTTATAATAGATAAGTGTATTGGAAGGCCTGTCTTTTTTATTCACTACCTGTTGCTCCAAAAGTTTGTTTTTCAATCATGTTACCAATAAATAATTCTCTAAATATATCCAGATTAATAAAATCATATACCTACATATTCTTTCTTGAACCAGGTATTTGAATATGAAATTTTTTCCACTACAAGAGCAAATATAATGGAAATACTAATGAAAAACAGTTTAAATCCCAAAGTGTAAATCTCCACAAACTTTTCAGAGATAAAGTTTAAACTAATATATTGCAAATGATAATTAATGAATTAAATTTGTTTTTGTGACTACCCTGTAAATAATTTGATAATAGTTTCATGATCACTGAGGTATACAATCTAATATTATGGATTTTTGTAAATAAATTTATTGTAGTTATTAAATGATCACTAAATCTTTACAAATTTAGGAAAAATGAAATAAATCAGAACCCTCTGTATGTGGGTATATGAAGTCCCTATTAAAGTTTATTCAAATTTATACAAGCCATCAAAAAATTCAACTAAATATAGGGTGTTCAATAAAAAAATAACAATGATACATTCTTTAGAGCATTCTGTTTACTTCAAAGGGGTATACCCTTGTTAAAACATTATTAACTAGGAAGAAAAGTGTTAAAATTTGTGCTGTTCAGTAATAATGGATAATGTACTCACCCTATCAGCAAAAAAGGAGCTATGAAAATGGACTGTATTTCCAGATATAGATGTCATATCAATGCTTTTATTTTTATCAATATTGAATAAAGTAACTTTTTCCAAATGGGGTATACCCAGAGGTCTGAAATTGAAAAAAATAGTTAAAGAAATTTGTATATCAAGTAAAGAAAACTATTTTCCCTTACCTATAGTTAAAATCAAGGAAAGTTGGTTCAAATTTCATGTGAAATTTTAATGGTACATCACTTAATTTGGATGTTTTGAGTAAACCAAATTCCTGAAACAATTTTTTATTGTAAATTATTTTGAATAGTAGTAAATCAATAGTATTCATTCAATTGCATTTTAATTCATTATTTTCTAACTTTATTTTAATGAATTCAACATACCTACAATAAAAATAAATAAATGTATATTTTTTATACTAAATAAAATATTAACTGTAAGTAATACTGAAAACTTACTATCATTAGGTTTATTCAAACAAACTAAAAACTGAATAAAGTAGAATGTTTTTTAAAACAAACAAAAATTATCTGCAGAAAAAAACATCCAGATTTATTTAAAAAACCAAAAATTCATTGCCATTTGTTAACGAAAATAAAAAAAAATTAAATAAATGTGAAAAAGAAATTCTACATTTTATACTATTCTACTCTACTATTCTTGTTTGGAAGTATAAGGTTCCATGTTATTTAAAGAATTAAATTAAGAATTGTTACAATCTATAAATATGAATAAGTGTTACCTCATGTAAATGCGAATATTCTTCGTCGAAATATCTTGGATTTTTGCTGATGAAGCCTATAGAAGGAAAAATATAATTTGAGATCATGCTAATATCACTAATGTCATTTAAGGACACAATTTGGAAAAAAAACTTACCATGACTGCTGTCATGAAGTGTTGGATGAGTTTTAATTATTAATTCCAGTAACGAAAGGGTAAAAATATACCATGATAAAGAATTCCTAAACATTTTGACATTTGTAGCAGCATTTATTTATATTCAGTAGAAACTCGACAAGATGCTTCTGTATTTGCTCATTAACTGTCATTTAGCGATTGGTGACAACGGTTGGTGCCAATCGTATATTCAGCTGCCAAATGATTGGGTCATGATTGTATCGCTTCGATCACACAGAATAGGATATTGCGTACTCTGTTTCACTCTGAACTGAGTGAAGCAGAATAGTGTTTGAAGTGAGAAAGAAAAGTTTCGAGTAATTCAGTAACTGGATAACTCAAGAAATATATATAAACTAATAAGAAAAAAGAAGAAGTTCGTATTCTTTTTGAAACTACTAAATGTCAGATATATCTAAGGTTAAATGTATGAAAAATTAAATTCTAACAGAAAGTAATTTAAAAGAAACAACATGGTAAAGTTTCTTAAATGTATAATTTGTATGAAATTTTAATATCATTTTACTATTTTTTAGAACTCGTTAAGGCAGATATTCAGTAAAAACCTATTAGTATCAAATATAAATCGACCATTTTGTGTGGTTTCTTCTACTAAGGACATTCCTTTAGAAGAGCCAGATAAACTATATAAATTCGTAGAATTAGAATTAAAAGGAAACGATCCTGCAGTTCTAAAAAGTTTCTGCAAATTTGCCATAACCACAGGAAATCATTTAGATATAGTAACAAAATCGTAAGTTATTTTAGATTGTCTCAAACAACTTCTACTGATCTTGTTTCCAGATGGAATTTACGTAAGCCGACTCATGAAAGATACACAGTGTTGAAATCGGTACACATTTATAAAAAGCATAGAGTTCAGTATGAACACAGAACTTATTACTCGTTTGTACAATATAAACATTTAACTGGGTCAACTACTGACACATTATTGGAGTACATAGAGAGAAATTTACCAGAAGGAGTTGCATTAAAAGCTACAAAAGTAAGTTTAAATTACTTGAAAGTATACACAGACTCAACTAGGCTTACTAAAACCACGTCTTTGTGTAGTATAAATACCTACCTATAGTTTACTATTTTGTGTTGATAAAAATGTTTTTCAGGTTGAAATACAGAAAATACCTGAATATTTATCACCACCAGAAATGCATAAAGAAGCTACAAAATCGGTTTAATAGTTATAAAGAATATGGTTTGTTATATAAAAAGTTGAATAAATTTTTTTTAGATATTAAATTGTTTTTGTAGATGCAACTGAACAGCCATTAATGCATGCTTAGTTGCATACCTATTAGATAAGTAACATTAGACTGGACATCGAACAATATTTATAGTGATTGACCTCTCTTACCGTAGTATTCTTACATTTCTGGAAATTATTACTGACAAAGAATAGTTGTGTGCAAAATAAATATTAATTTTCTATGGTTGTGTTTATTATTTGGTTACAGAACAGATAAAGAAGCCGAATAAATTCTAGTGGCAATGCAAAACTTTTTACTTGGAAACCATTGAAATTTTTTTCAACATCTATATTTATTTCAAATGACACTTTTAGATCGCTTTGTGTTCATTATTATTTTTGGTTGTATAGATGCTGTGAACAGGCCACAAAAATATATTTCCAGCCAGTCGTACTACTAATAACTCCCAATACTAAAAACATCTTCTTAGGTTATTCTACTACAATATAGATGGCGATCATAGTATCAAACGAATATACTTTTCTGACGTCATCTGAAAGTGAGTAACAAAACAAAATCTCATTAGAGTGAGACCGATTTGACAATAAACAAATCGATTACGTTGACTGCAGCGAGAATTACGCCGAAGTTTGCACAATATTACGCAGACATGTTTAAACAAGTCTGGAATATTTTGACGAATTTGTTTCTATTGTATAAATAAACAATGTTATGAGAATGTTAACATTTTAAGATATTCTTTTAGATAGGTACATTCTGGCTTATTTATATGATTTAATGATTTGATAAAATTACTTATTGAATGTAAAAAGTTGTACATACAGAAGAATTTTGCATCGAGACGTAACCTATCTCAACCTACGTTATTTACAAAGGAATGAAATTATATTCAACATATTCTATTGAAAACGTTGCCAAGTTTACAATAATGGCTAATAGCATAAACATTCTTAAAATAGTATGTTAAAACACCGAATAGATATTGATATTCAATATCTATCTATGTCATTTTGTTTCAGTTTTAGCTTTTATTAGCCAATTTTCGCATACCTACCTAGAGTAATTATCAGTCATAGATTTAGGACATTTAGGGGTAGGTATTTAGAGGGTAAGTAAGTTAGGTATATGTCAGAATGTTTTTAGTAGTGGGACGAATCTTAAAATAAACATTTTTTTTCAAGAATTTGAAGCAATCCTATTATTCGATGTCTAAAATACATAAACCGATGTAAAAAACAAATTTTTTTCTAAAAATAATTTGTTTTTCCTTCGACCAAAAACATGCCTACGTGTCAGCAAGCACGACAAAAATCGAGGTTGATTTTTTTCTTGTTGATTTACCTACATCGTCTGAAGGTAAAAAACTATCTCTGTTTGAACGGGATCTATCAAAGGAGGGTATTGAGATTGAGAATAAAAAAAAATATAGGGAAATTTATTTGTTTTCAACATAAACATGGCACGGCTCGAAAAACTATTTTTTTAATGCAAGAATACATCGAATTTTTGAAGCATCCTTCATACAATTCCTACCTTAGTCCCAACGAAATCTTAAAGTTCCCAAAAATTTATAAAAAACTTCCTGATCAAAGGTTCCAGTATCCAGAAGATAAAGTCAACGCCTTCAAAAACTATATTTTGAATGTACCAACAAGCTTCCAAAATTGGTTCCAAAAGGATGCAAAAATACTTTGAAAAACAATTAAAGTTACCTATAAGTATACGGTTTTTTTCTAGCTCCTACGAGTATAGGTATGCATAATATAAAAGACCCCTTTTAAATCACTTGAGAAGCTATTAAACATCAATTAATCTATTTATATTGAATCACCCCGTATGTTCTAACGTAATTACTGTGCAAAAATATAATAAAACAGTAAAAATAGCTGGCGCCGATTGTATTCATTAAATTTAGTTGGGAGAGATAAAAGTGCGCGTTGCCAAGTTTGGATTAAGCAGCATGGAAAACTAGTTAGATTTGGCTGATATCCAGTTAACGGCAAGTGGGAAGACGTAATGTTATGGACGTCGCAGTATGTAAGGAATTTTTAAGCAAGCTCAATACAGGGTGTGTCTAATTTAATTTCAAAAGTAATAACGTTCGAATTTATAAGGTTTGAGCAAAAAGAAAATAGAAGTTTGTAAATATATTTTCTTTACTTTAGCTTTGAATATGTTACGAATAATGTCAAAAAAAGTTGAGTTTAAAAATAACTCAACAAAAACCTTGGAAAAATCATTTAAATATTACAATAGGATTATTTTATACAAGATTTCTTCGAACCTTAATACTTATGATGGCTCATTATATACCTACCTGAAAGTTTTAAACTATTACCTACCTACCTACCCATCATAAAACTCATCCTAAATATGTATTATATAGAATCAATAAATAATCTTTTCTTGTAATAGTTATACTAAAAATAAACTATTGTGTATTAGTTGCATATACAGAGTGTCCCATACACGATACTACGAAAAATTTAAATAAATATAAAATATAGTCTTCAGCAGTACTCAAACGATATTTTTACTGGCATGTAGCAGAAATAGTATATTACACACCGACGTGGGAAGAGTTTCATTACCCAAGTAACAAAAATTGATATATAAAAGTTATAAACACCTTCATAAATTCATGTTTGGAAGGTAAATGCTGCCTTAAAATGGGAAATAAGCATATATACAGAGAGTTAACTGTATAAACCCTCACAGAGCTTATTCAGCTGTTATAACTCCTAAATAGGCCCACGTTAGGCAACCATTTCATAAGGGTATTACGAGGAACTGCATTATAACTGTTCTATAGTACTTCTATGATATTCTTATGAAGGTTTGAAATACCCTTTATACGACGTTTATATATCCTGACCTCCAAACCGCAGAAGTTATATGGAAACTCTTATAAAGTTACTGTTTAAGGACCACATAAAGGTAATTTAGAAGTTGATATACCATTAATATGACGTCCTACATCATCAGAAACAAGATTTTCAGAAGAAACCATAATACTTATATAACTTCAATATTGCTGAATAATAGAAACATCAATTATGTATTTAAAACTAATGCAACTGTCAATCTGCTTCGCCAATTTAAGTAAGAATGGCGTCTATCGCCCACTACTACATTACTTATCTTAACTTCGGCGATATAGTGAAAAAGGACACAGGAAAACTGGCATGCGAAGCAAATTTTACTGTGAAAATAGATTACGGTACCTCGAAAAAACACAACGCGCCCGTTATTTTATCAAAAATAAAAAATTTTCTGGAGCAATAATTTATTTGACAATGTTTTTTTAAAAGCGATATAATTACAGTCTTCCAGACAAAACTAATTTCTGTGAGTAGAGCAGCTTATTTTGGTACATAATTATTGTTATAAAATTGTTCAGAATTATTAATTTTCAATCAAAATTGAATTCTCGCAATTGGATTGCAATATGGCGGTAAGGGGTATGAGAAAATGCAAACCGATAGTTCAATAGTTTTATGGAAGGAATTTAAGAGCTTATATTACTCTATTAACTCCTTAATATGGATAGTTTGATAAATGTATCTATTTTAAGTTAACGCCTCTTTACAAATAATCGGTGTTGCCGATTAACTTGCCGGTTATTATCAAGTCTGACATAGTTATACATTTTGTATTAATACAATGTCTATAATGGCAAAATACTTTTCGTTAATAACTGTAGGTACCTATGTAAATTTTTCTGTAGTCTATCTTTTATCTCTCTGGTGACATTTTATTAATTATTTTCAAAGTTATTATATGTATCTATCTGGGGAATTAATTTAAAGTTTGTCAACACTGTTTTTTCTATCTTTGACATATTCTAAAACCGCTTTTATTGGATTTTCAATCCCGTTATGCCAATATTCCCCCAAATCAATTTTTTTTTACACTTATTTTAGGTGGTGTTTGTGAAAAAGTTCTTGGATCCTTCGGTAACGCTGCACTTGACAATCGGTTGTTAACATTATTTAACAGTCCTTTCAGAGCAGTATGCTTCTACTTATGCCGTACCTACTTACTGCCCACAATCTTAATTTCGTTCTGAACTGATAGTTTAACTCCATCTTGGACATCATTTGAATTTTTTCCCACATCTTAGCAATTTTACCTTTTACCTTGCGTTTAAAGTTACCACTTTTCTTAATATTTTTCCATTTTTTTGGAATCTCACTCATGATGGCAATGTACTAATTGAATAGCACTTACAGAACTTTTCAAGCTTATGTTAAACTTGTTATATAGCACCGCTATTGAGCTACAATTTTTTATAAAAGTATCACATGTCCCTTTCTAAATAATTGACAGAAAACGACATCTGATCCCGTGGAGTTTATTAACGCTATTTTGCTTAAATCACCAAACTATTATATAAATCGATTATTTATAAACGTTTACAAAGTATACTATAAAGTATGCACCTTAAATGTGTAAAGAATATGCTTCTATATTACTTAATGGTCATCATCGAAAGGTGTATAAACCAGTTAAAAAACTGTTATATAGAGGTCTTCTAATTATGTTCTAAGATCGCTTTTATCACAATATAATAGAACTAACTAGTAATATAAGCATATTGGTATTCCAGAGTTGTCTAATAAACCAAAAAAGCTTTCCGTGAAACCGTTATAAACCAGTAACATAACATTTTGGTAATTAAACGGTTACCACCTTGTTACTTGGGTACTGTCGAGAGATTGAATTTAAGCGTCGATGCTATTATCTCGAGACAGGAATGAAACTTCCTACCGAGGTTTGTATACTATTTTATTTACAACCATCATTCATATCCCGATCAAAATTAATAAATCTTTGTTTCGTTCTGAACACACCTAAAATATTACATTTGATAACTAACTGTCACCAATATAAATAAATGTCAGATAAAGTCGGATGGATATCAAGTTCGCGAATGATAAATCAAGAAAAATTTCCTCCGATGAAGAATTGATGGATTGTACCGCTCCAGAAATAGGTATTATAATATTGAACATGTGTTACATTTTAAATACAATATAAAAAATCTTCATCTAAAATAGATAATATTAGGTAGGTAACGATCACATAATTTTAGAGGGCGGAAAATGAGGGCGGGAGTGTGGGCAGGAAGTGGAGGTGTGTAATATGACACTTTCCAACATTCAATGACGTTAGTAATGACAGTATTACATGTCATATATTGTGAATAAACACCTAAAATTGTGTCGTTTTTTATGAGGTATAGCCAGATGAGGACCAAACAGATCTATTAGATGCTTCACTCTACATATTAGAAAAAAAATTACGACCTGTTTTAGATATCGAACTGCAAAGTGTAGAAATAAATTACTTCTATCTAGGGACAGTTGTTAAATGGCGCTTCAAGAAAAAAATTCTAGAGCAGAATTCAAGAGCAGAAAGTAGTACTTTGGCAGTCGAGACAGAAAGTTGAAATCTGTCGAGACTACCAAAGGACTTTCTGCTCGAAATACACACAAGATTTTTTATACGATCACACCAAAATAAAATTAATTGCCATTGTTTGTACTTAGCAGTTTCCAGACTGCAGTTTCGTGTACCTATGTACGTAGGCAACACTTATTACATTAATGTCAGATATTTATTAGATTTCCCTATTTCTCATTAAATTATTACGGAAAATACTGTTGGCTGCTTTAGCATATTAGAAAATCAACTAAAATATTTCATTCTACGGTTTATATTAAAATAACTACTAGCTCTCTTTTATCTATAAATCAAATTAGGAGTGCGCCAAAGTTACTTTCTGCTTAAGACCGCCAATAATGTCAAATTATGAGAGCTCGCGGAAAACATCAACTTTGCAGTTGCTTTTCAAGGCACAAAAGACGACTTTCAATAGTGGTCATAGAAAAAATAATATGTTCAAAGACATTCTTTTGTTCGGCAGGTACATTTAGAAAATAGACATACGAAGTGTCGTCAGTAACATCTATATAGCGTTTAGTAGCATAAGCACTCGAAGTGAACAGGCATCTTTCCTAATTCGAAGTGAAATATTTTATTCAGCCTCCTCTGAACAATTAGACTACCTACAGTGAATACCACCTTTCACAATACCCCATATACCGTTAGGCTGACAGACTATTTCTTTTTTTAGACAAAGGCAGAATTAAATGAGATAGCTGTGGAAAATATTCTGCAGTTGAAATATTATGACTATACATTAAATTGATTGAGAAAAATAAAGGGCGCCATGTTTCTTATCAAATCCACTTTGAAATTAAGTTTATCTACCATCAATCGTTACCGATCAATAATAGAATTTTTTTCTTCATTACAATCGTATAAGACTGTCGCACTTTGTACGAAGTTGAGAAGGTCAGGCTATAGTGGAAACTTCCCAAGATCAATACTCCATTTCACAGACTGTTTTATTACTGGAATTTCCGGAAATGATAATAATGGAAACTCACTCGCCTACATAACATTTTCATTATACTAGTGATGAGCGCGATTTCATGATTTTTTTAATCACGCGCTGTGAAATTATTATTATTTAATATTCTGTTTTGAGTACCTATACGATAGGAAAAATGTAGGTATCCATATTCATCTGTATCAGTACATAATATTACCTACCTTCCCATATTTATCCTTTGCTCCCGGTATATATTTAATACTAACGTACAAAACTTACTGTTGGTAAGGGAATGATTGGTATATAAACTATTCTATTACGCATACATTTGGCCTTGTAAGGTCATGGCTAAATTGTGTCACAATTGGTTTAATTTTCAGGAAACAACCGATAATTACAGGATTATAATAGATACAAATACAAAGTAGTCAATAGACATCAAAGTCACTGCTTTAATTACGAACTTTCTTTCTAAATACCTAAGTACTTAATAAAAAGCGCGTAAAAATGTATTTATTTTCATAAAAAAATTAAGATTCAATATACTATAAACACTCTGTAGATAATCTCTCGTGCTGGTTGTATGAGGTAGATACGATCAGAATTGCACATTTATTTGCAGGAATGTCTCTGTAACATGTACAATGAGTTCGTTCACCTTGTTTTCTGAAGCAGAAAGCAAACAACTTTATGTGCCACTACTAGTAACATTATTATTATTATTATTCAGTCTTCAGTAACAATAATACATGAGACACAAGTTTTGACTGATTTTGTAAAAAAACTAGGTATATATAATAGGTACTCACCATAGGTAGGTACCTACTCACCCATTTTGAAGATTAAAGATTATGGCGCCATAGTTTATACAAATAACAGTTTCAATGTGTCGCACACTGTATCGGAAACTATCCAAAATATGTTTTTTATCAAATGATAACGAAAAATTCGATTATTCTCTTCACAATATCCAATATCATTAAAACTCACTTTTCCAAGTACCTACGTGTATTTAAATTTAATAGGAAAAGAATAAGCTAGAGGCGGGCACATTTTTACTTCCGTTATTTTAAATATCGTATTTTATAGATTAATATAATTCTGGAAGCGTGAATACGATTTTAAACTTTTTATTTGTTGAAAATACAATGTGTGATGATTTATTGGATATTTTTCAGGACTCAAGAAGTCAAAAACTGTAAGTTGTAAGTGGTTTTTAATTGTAAACTTTGGAACAGTTGTTCTTGATACTTTAGTCCCATCTCTACTTATAGTTTTACAATTTACAATTATTTGACATTTGACATCAAGCATCATTTCATGTAACGTAATTAATAAAAAAGATATGTTATATTATAAATTATATTTAGATCAATATTGAAAAGTATTTTTTCTTCAAGAAGAAAGAAAATATGACTTTAAATAGTTTCCCGTGTAGTGTGCTGTGTTACACATCTAAACTGTGTTTTATTGAAAATATCAGACGAAATAATATGTATACCTACCTATCCTAGTTGCCATTGAAATATTTTTTGATTTTTCTCTGGAAATTCTGAATAGCTCGCAAAATTTTTGACGGATAATCTTCAAAATGGGTGAGTACCTACTATACATTCTAAGCAAAACCCCACTAAAAACTGTCTCTGTCTCCGTAGTTCACTGGACCCATCCATTAATTGTTGTCAAAAATTATACCATTCCATTTGCTTTTCAACATGACTAATCTCTTGTAGATACAATGTTCAAAACATGCTTTTGAAACAAAAGTTCACACAATCATAGCACACAATAAGCGAAAACCAACAAAAGGCATACGAAGCGTTAATTGCCTTTTAGACGTTAATAACGTCTTAATAACGTCACGTTATATTATTGAAGTGCTGCTAATAATAATTAGGTATAATCTAGAAAGCGGAACTTTCCTACAATTTACAACACACGAACATCTACTTATGGATAATTGATGGAAAATTCTGCTATTTCAGTAAATCAGAGGAGTAGGTACTAAGGTAAAATTAATACAATACCACTTATCCTCTTTGTTGAAGAAATAATTATATTCCTTATCTAATCTTGGCGAATTATTGATGTTAGGTTGTTGTTCTTGCGAACAGAAAATAAATCGCACCAAAAACAAATACCTATTATAGTCCTTTATTTCGGACCACAGACTATACCACATTAAATTGATTATAGTATATTATTAAACGAGCAATTTATGATAGCCATAGTTCACGATGGGTGACGTTTGCGTCACGAGCCGCAGGCGAGGGGCGCA
>CAJUYH010000419.1:0-67779 GCA_910591685.1 Galerucella tenella | reverse complement strand
TCAATATTGACTTTTTGATTTTCTCTTAGTTTTGAATTTATAATGAATTAGGTGGAATTTTGTTTGAATGATTACAACACTCTCATCAATCTATGTCATTGATCAGAAGTATAAATAGATTCGTGGCAGCGTGAAATTTTAACAATTAACCGCTCATATCATTATAAATGCTATTTGAATATTCACTAAAATTCCGTTTTCAAAGGAAAATAAATGCTGGCCTCTGGATGCCAAGTCTTTGTCCGCAATACCAACGAACCATATGCTATTATGGGTCTAGTGACGCAACTATACAGAGTTCGGCAAAAGTCCGAGACCGGACAAATATCGGAGAAAATAAGAATTTTGTGAAAAACCTTTTTGTACCACAAGCTTCACTCCAACTTAAACTATAATTTAAAAATATTTTGATAAATACAGGGTGTTCCAATAAAGTGTGACGTATCAAAGTTATATTTTTTCTTATGAAACACCCTATATTTCACTGCATTTTCTGATAGCCACTTAAAAATATAATACTCCCCCACAATGGTTCCCCATACCTAAATACAGAGGGTTCCGAGTTATGCTGACTTTTTTTAAAATGTGAACATTTCGAAAAAAAAGTAATAGCTCATTGATATAACAGATTCAAGCAAATTTTCTTTTACATCTAAATAGTTGGACGTTAGTTGAATGTATTCCACGATTAAGTACTGAATATCTCTTTACAGGGTGCTCAGAATTTTCAGTTTCATTATTGGATCATTCAATGTGCAGTATCAGGCCTATTTTAAATGGAACACTCTGTATTTTTATTATTCATCATATTCTAAAAAATGTCCTCTTTCGAATGGTATCAAGGTGTCCCATACCTAGGTATCATACTTTTCGTGCAATTCACAATTTTCTTAAATTTTATGCTAAATGGATTTTAAAACATCTGCAAGCAACTCACTTAGACATTATATGAAATAACAAAAAGTTTATTACTTTTAGTTGTTAGTTCCGTTTTTATCCATGTGTGAAACTTTTTTGTTTTTTGTTATTTCATAAAATGTCTCTAAGAGGATAATGTTTTTTCTGTGAGGGTGGCTATATCTTTTTAACCACTCGGTATAGGATAGCAAAATCCCATATTTTCTGGAGGCTTATAACGTGATCTATTCAGTTTCTCACAACAGCTATGCCAAGATCATCAGTTTGAAATTTAGAGAGAGTTGCTTGCAGATCTTTTAAAATCGATTTAGCATAAAATTTAAGAAAATTTTAAATTGTACGAAAATATAATTGGTTGGAGTAAAACATGTGGTATAAAGAGATTTTCCAAAAAATTTATATTTGTCCGGTCCCGGACTTTTGCCGAACTCTGTATAGTCTTATATTCATTTTTGTTGTTCCTCTCACACATTTTTCTGGATGGGTTGAGAGCCATATTATTTCTTTGCACTTTTTGCTGTAGCTGTTAATTCTATCTCAATTTATGGTCAAATATGACTTCGAAGTATTTCACCTTTTGTGCACTACTCGTTGATTAGGTCTACTACAGTTTTTGTCTGCTCCAAGACTGTTCCAAAGAATTTGCTTCTTGCAATAATTGCAAGATCGTGGGCTGCTGGAATAGCAAAAGGAAAAGATAATAACACCGCTCCATGCGGATAACCTCTACATACTCTAGCTGTGACTGGGATAATATTATTACATTTTTATCCAAACCGGCGTCTATCCACTGATAAAGGAGGTGTGGGACACCAACCAAGTATTAGATATATCCTAACCTTGTAGCCATACTAAAAGTATGGGCCAAATTTTTTTCACTATTGCAAAATTGTTGTTATTTGATGCCTTGTAGCCTCCGGTATACCTCTTAAAGCTTACTTTGACATGATTCAAAAGATAGAATAATATACAAGGTGTACCATTCAAGAAAACTGAATTTATTTCCGTACCACAAACACTCAACACACTGTATATTTTGAAAAATTTTCAAATTATTGCCATCGTGAGACTATGACACTGTGAAATGTCTTTTCCATATCTCATTTCAGTTTCGCGCTGGAGACCGTGTGAAAATAACTGGCGCACCCTCTTCATGAACATATATAGTAAAGGGATCAATCCAAATAAGTATGTCTGCGTTGATATATCAATCAATATTCCGGTTATACAGAGTGGGCCACAGAAAAGAGTCCACCCTAAAATTTGGCAGTATTCCTTAGATTTTGAGGAGATTAGTCGATTTTTGTTCTAGCGGGACACATTTTTACGATACAGGCATCTGTCATTTATTAACCCTCTCTCAATCTCTCAAAGGAGTCTCAATCAATTTCAGGTATAACACCTCTTGAACATAATACGCTACGCCTATGGTTTGTCATTTTCCCTGTCACATCAAAAGTAAATTAGAACAGTTATTGCGAAAAATTTGTAATTTGACACCAATAAAGTTTGATTAACATTGTTATAAGTTAGTTTTTAAATACTCCCAGAATGGTAGATTCTGTTGCAGACCGACATGGGATTGTTTCCATATTTCTTGAAAACGGGAAGTGTTCAAAAAGAACAGCGAGTTTATTCAATCAGCTTCATGGAGACAAACAAATTCATCACTCATAAATAGTGCTCGACCTTAAAACAGATTTCAAATTTAGAGTTATTGTAACATGAAACTCTATAATGACATTATATGAAGGTAGGTACATTGTTTTTGAAAATCTAACCTTACTTCTTATAAGTACATACGTTTTCTTCATTGGAAAATATTTATTATTATCATTTCATATTCATTTAATCCAGAAGCAAGTGTAAATGATGTTTTCAAGTTCTATCAGAAATTTTTTTTTAAACTGTGAGTTCAAAATTCTTCTGAATAATTTCCCATCCATTTTCATTTAGCATGGGGTTATATGATAGGAATTCTTTTAAAAATGCGATGTCATCGTTGTAAGTAAATCTTAATCCTCTAAATTTTTCAACACGAGTTTCTGAACTGAAAACGTTCATCTTATGTCTTATAGAAACTAAACTCATTTTAAAGAGATTCCCAAAATTTTTGATTTTTCCGCGAACGTTTAAACCGTCAAACCGAAAACGGGGCGTGGTTACCTGTGACGTCACACTGCATATGCTATACCTAACGTTTGAAACGCCGCGAGCCGAGAACTGTGTATTGTGTATATTGTATCGTTTTGTGTAAGAAAAAAAAAACGCTGGACTGTTGACTGTACCTACTGTTTGGTTATTTTACTGTGAAGAGTGTGAGAATAAAGTGGTAAATGAATACTATTTGATTCCCGACTGTCCTAACACATCCAAGAATGCACAAGAAAAATATATATATACATTAAAACAGTGAGCAGTGGAACAGTTAAATCAAATCCTTGAGTAGTACCGAGATTGTTTGACTGTCTTAAAAATAAAGTAACAATGCATAGTTCAAAGCCACGGTCACAGTTTTTATAAGTTAAGCTCAGAAAATAGAGCCTCTGATGATGATAAAGTTGAGGAAGAAAATCAAATGGATATCACACGAATGGAACCTATATCTCGGGTAATAAAGGTTCAGGCTTGCATTAACGCTTATGTACGTTCCAAATCGATTCAATGCGGGGGCGAGGGGTTTTATATATGGATATTGATTAAAAAGAGAAAATACACTAGCAATGAGATCGTTCCAAAGAAATCGTGAATAGAAAAAGACGGAAAACCTATGAACGAAGAGTTTTCAATAACCACTAGCGGTCCTTCTTCTACATTTAGCTCGTCAGAATTAAGTATGTCAGATCCGAATAGCTCATTTCATCTAGACACTTATAGGTCAGACGAAATAAAATATTTTATTTGATGGAAATAAAATCCAAAGCTTTATTTGGGAGTTCCAAGTCATTCATTATTTGTTGTGAGCTTGTTAACTAAAAAAATGTGAGCTGAACAAGCTTGATATCTTTTCATCGTTAAAAAAGATCAAATTGAATTTACCTCATAGGATATTAGGAGACGATTTTGGTGTGGCACTTTCCAGAGTATGTAGCATTATACAAAAAACTATACCGTTTTAGCCAGTTACCTTTACCCATTTGTGCAAGTTGAGAAAAGACTTCCTACTCCCTTCAGACGCAGATATGAAAATGTACAATGTATTATAGATTGTTTTGAAATTTCGATCCAGAAACCAAGTGTGAATTCTTTGTTTCTATTAATGTAGTCCCTTGCCATGAAGATATCGACTTCAGGTGAATTTGCAGAATCTGCTTCAATAAATCCAGTATCTACTGAGTACATCTTTAATAGCAAAAATAACTAACACTTTTAAAATTTGAAGATATTGCAGCTGTAACCAACTTTCTTATGTGAAACACAGCGGTGTACAGAGCACAATATGCAATGTGACGTCACAGTCGGTTCTGTCGCGTTTTAAGGGAGCTCCATTTTCAACTTATAATACCTAAGTCTAATACCTAAGGAAAGTCCAAGAGCTGAAAATTTCACTAGTTATTTTGATGATTCAGTTTTACAAAATAACGTCAAAAAAACCGAGAAAATATTTCATTGATAACAAGCCCATTGTGTAATCCTTTGAATGAATGTACTATTTGTGTATCATATATGCATTGTATTTTTAAATATTTGGAGATATATCGTCAAAAGTCTATGGAGATTATGAGCTATCGAAGATTTAAAAAATATATGAAAGACTGGGTTTTGTGGAATTATGGTGAATATTATTAAATTATTTGAAAAACTAACTTATTGACTTCCTTTTTATTGCATTCAGTTATTTGCTGATTAAAAACAGCTATATTAGAGTGATGAGTATGTTCTAATCTATACGAAACAGGACAAAGTTTTACATGTGACAGAATACCTGTCTGTTAAACATCTGAATAATCTCCTAGACAGACAAGAAATCAATTTATGACTATGCGTGGCTGATTTCTTCATCAATAAAGGCATATTTAATTGATTTGTAACACGACTGTTGACTACTTTTTCGGAACACACCCTTTAGTAACTAATATGGTAACTTTTAGTGATGTAAGTGGGGCTTTTCAAATTACTCCTCCTGGTTATTAAATAGACTATAATTCAATATTATCCTAATTTAGTGTGAATTTTTTTTTAATTATTGATATTGCAATATTTGCTCCAATTTACTTTTGATGTGACAGAAAAAATGACACGTTAGCAAACCAAGGGCGTTGCGTTTCATTTTTAAGCGTTGTACAGTATCCGCCAAAATAAACAGTACCGAAAATAAAAATAAAAATTAATTTTAAATTTTCTTAAATTTCCGACGCAAACAAGCTTCATATCGATTTTGCAAGTCAATAAACATATTTATAAAGAGTAGTTGATGTAACTGCCGAAAAATATTTTGTATTCTTTCCCGTAGTTCGGCAATATTCGCCGGCGGATTTTCCGAGTTAAATATTTTGTCCTTCATTATGCCCCAAATGTATGCGTCAGGTGGCGTCAGATCAGGTGAATGAGAAGGATATTCGAAGTCTGTTCCCCGAGAAATTATTCTATTATCGAAATGCTGACGGAGTAAATCTAAGGTGCGCACAGCTGTATGTCTCGATGCACCATCTTGTTGGAACCATTGTGTGCGAAACTGTAGATTTCGTGCACGGCAAAAGTTATTTAGATCTCTTACAAAAGGTATAATTATTTTCTCTCTATAACGCTCTTGGTTGACAGTAAGTGGATTCTGATTATCATCTTCAACGAAATAAGGACCAATCATTCCATGACCAGATACCGCGCACCAAACGGTAACTCAAAGACTGTGGAGTGGTTTCACTACAATGACATCAGAACGTTTAAATCCAAGGAATCTGGTTGTTTGTCGATTAATATAGCCGCTAAGATGAACGTGCCTTTCGTCTAAAAACCATATGTTTTTCAAAAATTCGGGATCTCCGTAAATTAAATTCAACATGCGACCACAGTAAATTTCTTTTGCACGTTTGTCCGCAGCATTTAGTCGTTGTCCAACATGAATACGGTATGGATAACCACCAATTGATTTGAACATGCGACGTAAAGACGTTTCACTAATGTTGAGTTTACATGCAGTTCTTACAAGACTTCTTTCAGGTGATTGCACAACTTGGTTAAAAACACGTCCTTCATTTTCGTTAGTGCATACTATTTTTCGACGACCTGAAGAACCTTTACGTTGACACAATACACTACCAGTGCGACGAAATTTTTCAACAACAGCTAACATCACACTTTCACTAGGAGCTGCTTTATTAAATTTTTGTTGATATTTTATTGACACCTGTTCTAAGCTTGGACCATCATTACGACCTTTTTCGTATGAACGAAAATAATGCTCTATCAAAAAAACTTTTTCTTCCGTTTTTAAAACCATTTTTAAATCAAATTTAACTGCAGCGTACTATTAATATATCAACTAATGACAATTAAGTCAAATATGACAAATCCATATTACATAAACAACTCCACAGCACTCTCTGTTTCGGTACTGTTTATTTTGGCGGATACCGTACTTTAAATTTCTCAGGACTTTCATGCGAAGATGGTTGAACATCAAAAAAAATCGTGGACAATAATTAGGTCTTGATAGTCCATTCAAATCCATTTCCAATGATGTGCCGCACATGGTATATAAGGGAAGGGGTTGACAAATATCGTAAAAATGTGCAAATGTGCAAATGTGCCAATGTGCAATGTGCAAAAATCGACGTGCTCTCTGATTCCTTAAAAATCTGGAATACTGCCAAATATCGGGGTGGACTTTTTTTTGTGGCCCACACTGTGAAAAGTGTCATATCTGTATTTAGATAAGAAATAAATTTATATATTGATTTATTGAGTTGCATTATGTATACAATACAAAATTCATGGTATACTTCACGCTGCTGTAATAATTTGATACAATCTCTCAATGTAGAATATATTATATGGATTCATAATAACCCCAATCTTAATCTAACCTCCCACCCCAATGGTATGGATATACTCTAATTCCTTTAATGGTAAATTTTGTGTAAATCCCACATTAATCATTCAAAAAGGAAGGGTTACGACTGTGAGATTAAGATTTTCCAGCCAGCACTCAAGAAGATCAGCGACGTGTGATTAACAACGTAGGAGACGTTTTCTGATCGAAATGCTGATGCTTCTGAATAATAATCCACTAATCTATTTCCAAAATAAGAAGCTAGAACTTAATGACTAGAGATATATGTGCAGTAAATTCATAGTCAATAGATCAATTTCTAGATCCAATCATACAAAATAATATAAAAATTGTCCAAGTGAACAAGAATAAATATTCAGAGATAATTATTGATGGTTGTTTTATATGGAATGCTTATTAGGATTACTTATTGGAAAAACTCACTATACAATGTCCCCCTGAGCTGGACTCATGTGGAAAACTTTTTTTATTGTTAATTTTAGGAAAAAAAGTTATTATTCATAAAAATTTCTGCATCATCTAAACTAAAACCTATAATAAAGTGATCAAACATCGAATTTTTCACTCGTATACGAGGAATGTCAAAAAATGTTAGTTTCACTCAAGAGTGAATTTGACAATATCAAAATATGTTACTAAAAAAAGTTGGATATGTCGAAGCATTAGTTATGAGTGAAAGTTAAATTTGTTTGTTCCTAACATTACTATGATGTTAATTTCATAACTAAGTATTTGAATTTATTTCATTATTCACAAAAAAAAGATCAGGTATGCTCTTATTTCGTGTTTTTAATGCAAAATTATTGAAAAACATGGAAAACCTAAAAGATTATCATGTGTTTCGTGATCACAAGAATTAAATGTTCATTCAAAATAGGAATATTAGTGAAAAATAAAATAATCTGAAGTTTCTATTTAAATGAATTAAAAACTACGATTAAATGATAATATGTAATAACATATTCTACTATAGCCCGGGGCTGGTTGACCCACTTTTTGTATTTTTATTTTTGCTTACACATTATTAAGTTTTGGTGCTTTTGGTACCAAATAGGAAAGTTTATTGTTTTATCTTTCATATTAGACAAGAAAAAAAAATTTTTTAGAAACATTTTAGGTATAAATTTTTTTGTAAAGATGGATGTCAGGTTGCGTCAACCAGCCCCGGGCCGGGGTTGGTTGACGCAGACAAAAAAGTGAAGTAAAACATCTGTTATAATCCAAATTGAAAAAAAAATATATTAAATTCTAAAAATGGTAACTACCCAAGGAACCAATATAAAAAAGGTAACTTCCCAAGGAACAAAAGATGCATTAATTCTAAAAAAGGTAACTTAATCAACAAATTTATTATTATGGTTAAAAAAAATATAAGTCGTTGATCGCTTTGACAGTTTACACAAACAAAGAAGACGCCAGGTTCCCCAGCACAAGCTTCATGTGCCCACATTTCGCAACTAGTGCACCGGATCCATTTTTCGAATGAGGCACTATTTTTATAGCTATCTGTGCAATAAAGGCAAAAGCATTCCTCTTCATCGGACTCATCATCGTCTTTGACTATTTTCTTTTTTTTCGTTTTTTTCTCTTTTGCATCGGACTTCTTATTTGAGCCAATATTTTTTTTAACAGACTTTACATTTTCCTCTTGTTCTTCAAGAGCATCTTTTATTGGCGTGTCAGTTAGAATTGCTGTCACACGCTTTCTTCTATTAGGTTTAGCGTCCTGCTTCCTAGGTCCGGCTTTTGGTAGCGGTTTCAATTGAAATGGACTCACAGTAGGAGGCGAGCTCTCATTTTTTTCTTGAATAGAACTGTTAGTTGAAATGTGGTTTTCTTTCCCAAGTAGTGGACTTTTTGCTAACACTATATCTTTGGAGCATCCTGGCTGGTTAAGATCATAAGGTTCCTGTTAACACCCCGGTCGTGGTTTTAAAATCGAGTTTAGCTGAACTGGAACCACGTCCTTGTCAGCATTAGTTTCTGCGGGATCGGGACGGTCAGTTGCATATCCTGGTAAAAACTCTTGATCCTCAAAAACGTCTCTATTGAAAGGGATAATTCCAGACACCTTCAATCCCGCCATAATATTTTTCGGTATTGCTGCCAGTGGCAGTGAGTCTCGAACTATTAGAGGGACATCGTATATTGACATCGTATATTGACATCGTGCGTCCGGGATTGCTAGTGATCCAGAAGTCACTGGCTGAATTAACGTAATGTTTTCATGGTCCATAGACAGACCGATCGAGAGGCCGGAGCTTATGTGAGCAATGAGCTGGAAATGACAACGCCGTTACACCTTTACTTTTTAGATAATCAGGGGCAGCTACAGACAAATGCGAATCATGATTGTCTAGCAAAAGTAGTACCAGTCTCTCTTTAGAACAACCAACGTGCTTGACAAAATGCTTAGCAAACTCCAAAAAGTGCTCTTTTTTCATCCAACCTGAAGAATTTGCGGTTCCAACTGCTCCAGGAGAGACATTCGCGAGAAAATGTTCTCTGAAGTTAACCCTTAGAACCCTTGTTGCAGATACCGCCAAAGCCATAGTAACTGAGGTGCCGCGTTCCTGGGAGGTTACGCGTCCCACCTGCTTATATCCACGCCTGCCAACAATTCGGTTAGGCTTGTGCACGGTCGTAATCCCAGTTTCATCCATGCTCCATATTTGTGCTGCTTCTAATTTTAGACGGTTGAGGACCATTTTTAAGTTGTCAAAGAACATTGGAACATTTTCTCTGTTGAAACTAAGCGCGAGCTAAGCTGGTTGCTTCTGGAGTTCTTACCGAAAGAGCACGATGTCGTTTCATGTAGTATGTAAACCAATCCTCTCCAGCCATTCGTTCCAGGATTCAGGGTATTCAATGCGCAAAGCAGTGGCATAATCATACGCGAACTTTCTTACTTCTCTGACAGACAATCTAAAATAAATGTCGCTTGCCGTTTTAAGGTATTCCTCCAAATGATTTTCTTGTTGATCTATGAACACTTGAAAATTATAAAAGACGTAAGGAATTTTTTGGAGCTTCAATATTTTTAAAAATAATTTGAAATATAATATACCTGGCGATTCCTGTAATATCCAACATTTGTCGTTATCGCGGCATCACCATTAATTTCTTCCTCAGTGAATTTTTTGCAAAAACGTCTTAAAGTTGCCTCCGGGATCTCAAAGTCTTTTGCAGTTGCCCTGATGGATTTGTTGTTCATTTCAACCTCTTTAACTTAAAACTGTTAAAAAGTAAAAAATTACTTACCGCTGCCAAAAAACAGCAAACCGCACTGTACACAACACCACTGATGCAATCAAACTGAAAGTGAGTGGTTTTTAATGGCGGCTTTAGGACAAACCGGTCGGCGACGTTGCCAAGTGTACTGTTTCAAAAAAAAATTGAGGTGCGTCAACCAACCTGGTGTATCAACCAGTCCCGGGCTCCCCTAGTTTATAATTCTGATCAACTTTTTTCAGTAACATTTTTCAATATTATCAAATTTAGAGGTACTTTACTATTGAGTGAAACTACCATTTTTTTACAAACTTCTTATACGACTAAAGAATTTGATATTAGATGAGCGTATTCTAGGCTTTAGATATGCAGTACTTCTTATAATGAATAATTTTTCTTCCTTGAATCATTCTTCCTTAAATCAATAATAAAAAAGCTTTCCATATGACTCCAGCTAAGGGGGACATATATTATGTAGATTCAGACAGTTTTCAGTTATTCCCATCTCGAAGCAAAAATTCATAGTTTACTAAAGGTCGGTCTCACCTAAATATACGGAATCGTAGGATGGGATGGCGCATGAAGGACTTTCTTAAACTGCCCTGAGATTCTTCAAAGGAAGTTCCTAAGGATAATTCAAACCTCTTTTTACATTGAGAGTCCTGGATACACTGCCTTCCACCAGAATTTGTTCAAGGTTTCACTTAGTGTCATTTTTATCATTCTTATAAATTTTTAATGGCTGTTCCAGTCTGCTCATTTCCATGTACATATTTTGTCTATTAGTTAAGTCACACGTCTGTTTGTAGTATATGAACAATATTATATGCAACGGTAGATTTTGTTCATAACTGTTGTTCATTAGGCACTTCATGGTAAATATTTGATCTAGAGTTGAACGACTTTTGCAGAAACCTCCTTGATATTCTCCTATGGATTCGTTTGCATATTTATGTGTCTAATCTGTTTTTTGATGATGTTTTTGTGTTATTATGGAGTAGAAATCTGATTATTTCCAGCAATTACTCGTATGCGAGTTTGTAGCAAATTTTTTTTGAGCTCTGCGGTAAATAGTTTCTCAATAAGTCACATAAGGAAAAACTGTAGTTGCCATATATAAAAAATTGACCAAAAAATTGAATTTTCAATGATAAATTAACTCCAATGTTAAAATGTCATATACCTGGAAATGTTATTGTCACTTTGAAATCGATAAAAAAGTGCATCCTTTTTTATCGGATAAAAACTTCTCTTCCTCAATATCGAGTAAGCGGACGTCACTTTTACACAATGACAATGAGTCGCAAGTTTGGTTACTTATTATTTCAATATTCTGTCGTTGATTTATCTTGCCAAAAAACACTCGAGCTTTTCTTTTATCACTCATAATTGCACAAGTGGTTTGTATTTTATCGGTAAATTTGGGTCGCTTAATGAGAAACTGTTTCCTAGCAATTTGACGAGAATAACTGTCAACTGAAGGTTGACAGTTGTTCGAGATTGCTAAAGGAAACAGTTTAGAATTTGAACAACACAAATTTACCCAATATCAATACCAACCTCGATTGTAATTCGGCAGGACAATTTAATGAATGAGAAATTTGGAAACATATCAATGCAAACTTTATTTAGGAAACATTAAAAATAAAAACATTTTCATTTCAATGTACAATGATTAAAAACGCAGTTATTGAAATTCATACAGTGATATTGATGAACAAATGAATAAGTGAAAAAACCACAAGTGTATTTGCCAACAGTAAAAACACAAGAGCTTTTTTTATCGGATAAATTTCTTTTTGCGACGAAACAGTTTTGACGAAAAACTGACATTAGATAAAATCACTCCACCTTCGGTGTCGCGATTTTATCATGTCAGTTTTTCTCGTAAAATTAGTGATTGGCAAAACTTTGAGTTAAAGTGAAATTTATCCGATAAAAGAAAAGCTCGAGTGTTTTTTGGCAAGATAAATTAACGACAGAATATATGGATGAACAACAAAAATAATTATCTTTATTAACTTGCGACTCATTGTCATTGTGTAAAAGTGACGTCCGCTTACTAGATATTGAGGAAGAGGAGTTTTTATCGCGATAAAAAAGGATGCACCTTTTTTATCGATGTCAAAGTGACAATAACATTTCCAGGTATATGACATTTTAACATTGGAGTTAATTTATCGCTGTAAAAGTTAAAGCTAACTTTCACACTCGAGCTTTTCTTTCATCGGATAAATTTCACTTTAACTCAAAGTTTTGCCAATCAGTAAATTTGCTCGAAAAACTGACATAAGATAAAATCACTCCAACTTCGGTGTCGCGATTTTATCATGTCAGTTTTTCTCGTAAAATTAGTGATTGGCAAAACTGTTTAGTTTCAAAGAGAAATTTATCCGATAAAAAAAGCTCTTGTGTTTTTACTGTTGACAAATTTTGCGCTACTTGTACTTGAAATTAAAAAATGTTCTTCCATCAACAAAGTAACTAGAATATGAATAATATTCAGTTCTCTTGTCAGACACCCAAAAAGTGGAATGAAGTTATAAAGAGAATAAGTGCCTTTGTCACATTGAGTGTGTCTTGCTTTTAATGAGAGTATCAAACTTTTGCGTTTATATAGCAGCAGGTAGACATAACACGCCCGGTATACCGCATGATTGTTTGTGTGGGCTTAATGCTCAACACGCCATCTATTTGGTGCCTTGTACAGGGTATCTCCGACACCACGGTATCAGGGTGCTGAAATTGTATCTAAAACGTCGGATTCGACACCTCATTGAGAAAGTATTTAGCAATGGTGGTGCATGAAAAGGGTTGTGGAAAATTGAGTGGAATTAAACTGCATACATTGATTATTATTCTTTTGATTTGGCTGCATTCAACACCACCGGTCAGAGGCTTAAAGTCCTCGGCAATTCAGCTTCCAGGCTTTTTATGATCTTTGTTGTGTCGTTTAGTAGCCCTTACCAGGCTCAACAGTCTCTTCACTATGTGGTACAACAATTTTGGTAACAAGTGAATCACTTAGAGAATTTCCAACTCTTACCATTTGAGTACGATTTTGTAGATAATTTTCAAAAAAATTTATTACTGAACCTCTAATCCCATTATGTTCAAGAGCATTTAATAACTTGTTATGAGGGACAGTGTCAAAAGCCTTTGCCAAATCAATAAATACGCCTATACTTTTTTTGTCATCATCCAATTGATTTTTAATATTTGATATTAATTGATACATTGCATCACATGTCGTTATACCACTTTGAAATTGGTAGAAATTGATTAGAATTTAGTACCTTTTTATCAATTAAATAACTTTCTAACCTGTTTTTCAAACACGTCTCAAAAATGTTAGCGAAACTAATAATAAGACTAATCTAAACCAATTTCTGAGAAATACTTATTGCTGAAATTGGCCTTTTCTTTGTTGTTCATAAAAGCTTTATTATCAGAATCCAGAATATCGAGGTCATTATTAGATTTTTCATTTGTCTGTTCATCAGAAGCCTCTCTAACAGTTTTGTAAATTTTCCTTATATCATTTTCATTATTTTGAATTTTGTCTGCATAAAACTTATTTTCAGCTCTAATAATTATTTTATTCGATTGATTACGGAACTGCTTATATTAAAATTATTACTTATCAAACTTTGCTTTTTCAATTTATCTCTATGCTTGATTGAATTTATTATGCCTTGGGTAATCCAAGGCTTTATTTTCTTATTTTTATTGTAAAAATGTGTTTTAACTATACTACTATGATTTTTTACATTACTCAACATTTTTAAGAATTATTGGTAAGCAATAATGGGATCATTTACAGATATTATAATATTTATAATATTAATATAATATTTTTATTCCAAATAGCTTACATTGATTACATTTATATTGATTAAGCACATTGGTAACATTGAAATAAAAGATATCCCCAAGAAACCGTGGTTGTTCAGGGGATTTTTTTTATAACTAACAGTGTATTAAGGTCGAAATAATGTAAGAAACTACAAAAAATAAAAAATAAAGTAAACACAAAAAAAGAAGATTAATAAAATTAGGTATATTAGTGACAGCATTATTTTTGCTTTTTTTTTTGTTTTTAATGAAGGTGACTTGTTTTATTCAAAAAGTTGATGGATTGCATTTCTATTTGTTTGAAATAGATATGATTTGAAATATTGTTTAAACATATTTAGGCTGTTTATTCTCAAAAAATAAATTTTATATACATCAGGTAGATTGTTAAAAAATTTTGCAGCTAGGTAAGTGAAACATTTTGTTCCTATTGTCTTTTTTGCTATGTTTGTTGTTACAAAGTTGTTAGTTTTTTGTCTTCTGTTATGATGATGAGCAATGTTACGAAGCAGTGTTTTGTTTTTGTAGGAATACAGCAATACATTAAAAAAATAGAGTTGTCTAAGGTCCAAAACATGGCTTTCGTGGAAAAGTAAGTCCGATGAGTACAGTAATGGTTTTTTATGAATTATTTTTAATATTCTTTTTTGTAGCACATCTAGTCTGCGTAAATGAGTATAAGAACAGGCTCCCCAGCTTAGTACACAATACTGAAGGCGTGATTCCACTAGGGCATGATATAAGATTTTCAATTGCTTTGTATTTAGTATTTTACTTAGATATCTGAATTTATACAACATTATTCTAAGAGTTTTGGTAACTTGTTGGATATGATGGTCCCATCTCAAATGTGAATCAACTGTTATTCCTAAATACTTAATATCATTCGTACATTTAATTTCTATGTGTTTTTCCAACATATCGACGTTTAGGGAGGTGTACAATGGTAAATTTTCATAACTCACAAACGGGATGAAAAAAGTTTTTTCAAAATTTATGGTTAAAAGATGATGATCAAACCAGTCAATTATTTTCTTTAGATCCTCCTCAGCATTTGATTTTAAATTATCCCACGAGTCTGATGAATACAGAATTGCTGTATCATGACCATTTATGTATACTGAGAAGAGAAGAGGTCCTAAAACCGTTCCTTGTGGTACCCCATAGTTTAATCTCTTTTCGTAGCTTATAACTTCTCCAATTTTTACAGATTGTGTGCGGTCTTGCAAATAATCTTTAAGAAGATCGAGTGCAATCCCGCGTATACCCGCCCTCTCCAAGGCTCCAAATAGCTGTGGGTGATCCACAGTATCAAAAGCCTTCGCAAGGTCGAGAAAAACACAAAGCGTGGGTTTTTTATTATCAATACGATTATATAACTCCGCAATTATTTGAGCAGTCGCATCATTTGTAGAAACCCCTTTTTGAAACCCAAATTGCAAACACTATTCCAATTAGCATCTCTTATAAGATTCAAGAATTAATCAGTATTAGTATGTAATATTGAGTTAGTGTCTGTAGCTATATTCAAGTGAATAGGAAAATGATCACTTAGATCGGTATGTGGATCTTTTCTTTCTTCTAACAAATATATGATCAATACATGTTTGACTCTCTGCAGTAACTTTTGTGTATGAGTTAATGTATGATTCAAGGCCATGAAAAGCTAACATGCTCAAATACTTATCATTAATTGGATTTCGTAACTAAGAAGTAGCTTAGCAAAAACATAAAATAATAGAAACATGTATTTTTGAGGACTAGTTGAGAGAGGTCACATTTCATAGTTATTAATTAGTATTGTGAGGATTAAAATAATTCCCATTGGAATAAAATAATTATTTGTTTGAAAGTGCTGTTTACTTCACTGAAATATTTGAATACTTGATACTGAGTCAAGATTTTACTTTCCACTCACACTTATTATCAAAAATAAATTTAAGTTGAGATTGAAAAATGGAGAAAAATGCGAATCGATTCAATAATGTTTTCCAATATCTCTAACGCGCAGCAAAACATAGAGAAGTGGTCCTGTTTTTGGAATCGTTATAAGCTGAGTCGAAAGCTCAGATTGAAGTTGATGATCTATAACTTTACAAAAATCCGAATATATCATCCTTGAAACATCGAAAATATGAGAATGTCTCCATCCTAAATGTGACACATTGTATACAACTTTTTCATTCGTCGTTAAATATTTCTATAGTCCGAATTGTATATAAATAATAATATCAAATTCCAGCATATTTATAGACGAAAGCAAATTTGGAAACTTCATATTTACTCAAGTATAATGTGTACGACACTGGATTGCCGCCCCAGCGAGGTTAATGCGTGTAGCCACGAGCTCCGGCATCAGCGGTCGTTTTCGGGTGGCGGTGGCATTCCACATCCAAGTGCTAACTGATCCAACGACGACGGCTTCAGTGGCTAACCCTATGCCAGCCATACGTGGTTCACAATGTGGTCCTTTGATTTGCCCAACAACTCACCAATCCCTATTTGATAGATTCTCCTTAAATATCTAACAATAATCTAGAATACACTGCAAAATATTATTTGGTTTATGTTTTACCAAATACTAATATACAAGTGTGGTGGTGAATATCGGCAAAACAGAAACAAATTTTCGAAATTTTTACGTGAGTTTATTGCATGAATATTTATCTTAATTTCCACTGAATATACGGAGCTTCTTCAATAAGAAGTTGATTTCCATTTATTGATAAATATTGATCAATTCGCCAACTTCCATCTTGTCCCCGAATAAACGTCATAACTTTTTTGAACAGAAATAACTATATTCTCAATACATGAACTTTATTCGACATAATTCGAGATAATCAATAACAATGTAGGAAATTATCATGTCAAGTGAAAACATTCGTGACAAATATGAAAACTAAGTATGTGTTCACAAGAACCGCTAAAAACGCTAAATTGTAAATAAGCTTATCAAATATAGTACATTTTCCCCCCTTAGTATTAACGACGAAATCTTGTAAATGACTTGGCATACGTCGTTTTCTATCAGATTTTCTCAGTTCAATTACCGGGGCTTCGGTGCTAGTCGTTTTAAAATTTGTAGGTTGTTGCAGTATTTCAGAAGAGCCGGAGGTATTCGGAGAGTGTATCATATCAATCGTAGTAGATTCTGGGGGATTGGTGCCACCTTGTGTTTGAGAATCTGCTTCAGCTTGATCGTTATCCTTAACTTTTGTTACTTCTTTTCCTTCACCACATGGAGCTAAATGTTTCAGAGATACTGTCAGTTCTCGGCCATTCTGAAGACGGACAAGGGTATGATTAGAGTCTGCTTCCAATAGATCGACTTCGTCAACGAGTGGTTCGTATTTAGATTACCTCACTTGACGACGCATGAGTACTTTTCCGGGAGTCAACAACCACGATGGGATCGACTCGCCATTCGGTGACCTCCGGGGATGTTGAAACATGCGTTTATGTGGAGTTTCATTAGTGGCAGTACAGAGAAGTGACCGGACACAATGAAGGGCATCTTGAAGAACAATTTCCCATTGAGAGGTCTTTATCACACGGGACTTGAGTGCCAACATAATAGTCTTCCAGATTGTACCATTAAATCTTTCTACTTGTCCATTTCCTTGAGGGTTATAAGGTGCAGTGCGACTGGTCGCCACGTTAAACTTATTTAAGTATCTTTTAACTTCATCAGATATAAAAGAGGAGCCTCTATCAGAATGGATGTAGGACGGTATTCCGAATACAGTAAAAAAGTTAGGTTGGCTGTATCACCGTCGCTGATGACACATCAGAACATGGAAAGGCAAAAGGAAATCGTGAATATTCGTCAATGATCACTAATAAATATCGATTCTGTGATGTGGAAGGTAGCGGTCCCTTAAAATCGATATTAAGCCTCTCAAACGGTGCTGTTGCTTTTATCAATTTTCCTGATAACTTGACAAATCGTGGTTTCAATTCGCAGCATATCGGACACATATTTGTTATTCTTCTTATTTCATCTATTGAAAATGGACTCCAGGATGACGGAGAGTAGTGTGTAATTGTTCCAATGTTTGTCCGTTAGTTGCTAGATTACAGTGAATTCTAGTAAATGCGTCTGCCACAGAATTGAGTTGGCCAGGTCTATATATTATGTCATACTTATATTCGGATAATTCTAATCTCCATCGCAGAATTTTCTCGTTTTTGATTTTGCTACTTTGTTTAGAACTGAACATAAACTAAACTGATTGTTGATCAGTTATCAACTTAAATTGTCTATTTAATAAGAAATGTCGCCATTTTCTTAGTTATTCAATTATTGCGTAAGCTTACTTCTCGATGGCAGAGTGATTTCTTTCCGACGGGGACAAAGTTCGTGGGAAAAATGCCACTGCGCGTCCTTGTTGCGAAAGAGCCGCAGCTATTGCGTTTTCGGATGCATCAGTTTCTACTACAAATTCCAATGATTCGTCGATGCATTTGACAGCTGAATCTGCAATCGATGTTTTAAGATCTTCAAATGCCTCTTTAGCTTTGTCATTCAATGCAAACGTCATGCAGTGAGCTAACGGTGCAATCCTTTCTGAAAATCGAGGCACCCATTTCGAATAATGTGCAAACATACCAAGTACTCGTTTCATAGCATTGAGATTAGTGGGGAGAGGATAATGCAGAAGAGCTTCTAGTCGAGACGGATCAGGTCGAATAGTGTTGTTTTCAATAACATATCCTAGTAATTTGATGTGCGTTATTGAGAATTTGCTTTTTCCAGCATTTGTGGTTAGTTTATATTGCTTTGCTACCTGAAGAAAATGTTCTAAATTCCGATCGTGTTCAGCTTGATTGATTCCACAAATGGTTACGTCATCAAGATGAGAATAAGTGCCTTGTAATTTTTCAGTTTCGATTATCCTGTCGATAGCTCTTTGAAATTCAGAAACGCCATTCGTAACACCAAATGGGATCCGCCGGAATTGATAAAGTTTGCCATTCGCTTCAAACGCAGTATAAATTTTGTCACTGTTCTGTATCGGAATTTGATGGTAGGCTGATTGTAAATCTATAGTACTAAACACCGTATATTGAGCAACTTTATTCACTAAATCCTCGATCCTTGGCTGAGGATATGCATCTAATAAAGTGAATTTATTTATTGTTTGTGAATAGGCAATGCACCTTCTTTCTATTTTCTCCGGATACGACAACCACTTGAGCGCACCAAGGTGAGTTGCTCCGCTCTATAATACCTTCATATATCATTCGTTGAATTTTATTTTCGATGAAGTCACGATCTTGATTTGAAAATCTACGGGATTTTATCGCTATAGGTTTCATATTAGGCGATAAGTGCCTGAACAGTAATGAAACGGGTACTTCAGCAGCCGCTAGGTTACATATAGTAAGAGTTGATTTGATCCTTCAACGGTACCCTTCATGAGGGAGTCCGACTGGCAACATCTACTTATAACAGCATCGTATATTGAAAAAGGGAAACCGTAGCATTATACAAATTGGACATTCTAAACTGTCAAAAGTTACATTTATACTTCTCGATCAGTTTAAAATATATTTTGCATTTTGGTGGAATTGTCTTTCACTTTTCGACGTCTGAACGGTAAGTAAATCAGTTACCGACGTGTTAAACTTAGAAACCAGTAAACACAACCTAACGTCGTGACAAACGATGTTGTAAATGAACAAAAAAGATCAGTCGCGCAAAAAAAATTATGGCAATAAAGTGAAAATTCATCCGAATAAGTTCAAGTAGATCACCAGCACTGCGAATACCAGCTTTGCATAGAATTTTAATATGGCATTGGTGGTTCAGTGGTAGAATGCTCGCCTTCCACGCGGCCGGCCCGGGTTCGATTCCCGGCCGAAGCATATGAATCGCTGCTTTGTAAACGAGAGACTCAGGAGAGAGCACACGCACGCAAGCAAGGCACATAACGAAGCAAAGTAACATAACGCAACGTAACGTAACGTAACGGTCAGATCTTTTGCGTCGCGACCCGCGGTCGCTCAAACATAACCTGACGTAAAGAACTAAAGTTCCAAAAATCACAACCATCTACATGAGCATGTGGATTATCATGGAGCAAAAGCCAAGAATTATTTCGCTTGATAGGGCCTTGGAACTACATATTTAACATAAATATATATAATACATATATAATAATACATATATATAATATTTAACATCGTCTCCACAATCCTTTGGTAAAGGCTCATACTTGACCGAACTTGACGTGCTTTTTCGTGAGCTAGGAGAAGCACCGCCTGGTGAAAAAACTAACATAAAGCATTCTCCAGTGTGCTACATCGACATAATACTGAATTTCCTAGAGCACTTATATCGGGTACTTTTCAGTATACCTACTGAACAGTTGAACCTTCCAAAAAAACCGATTCTGCTATAGCTTCATAAATCATCCAAAATATCAAAACTGCAGCATTATAATAGTGTGTCATGATAACAGAAAAGAAGCTTTAGCAGTCCAAAACTAGTTAAGTGTTGCTAAAGTGCTTTCTGCATGTATGACACACAACTGTTTTTCGCCTATCGAATGAACCAAAAAATAAAAAAATAGGACAAAAAAACTCGACATACATATGTTGCTTTCGTTTATTTGGGCTTCAAGCACTTGTGCGTGACGCCTCAGTCGTCACGACTTTTGAGCAAATCGAACACGATTTTTTAGGATCCTCAAAACCACCTGGCATGTGCCAATACCAATGAATTTCCTGTGTTGTTAGAAGAGCAGCTTTCAATTATAATGTTTTTGATAATAAAATTTTGCATATTTAGATATTTTTAGTAAGGTTTAAATCGTATTAAATCGTAATCGGCACAATCTTAACCTTTAAATAAATGTCAAACCGGACAAATGTCGAATATTTAATGTCCGTGGCTTGAAGCTCATACTTTTCGGTATGTGCTTGAGGGGCAAGGGGAAGGTTAGACTAGGCGTCACGACCGGTAATAATCGAACATAATTCAGTCACTACGAGCTGCTACTAGCAGCCAAAAGTAAATAATCGAAAGCACCGATAAAAGTTTAATTGGGAAATTCACGTGAAACGTCAAAATCATCGAGTGACATATGGTGAAAATCTTCAAAAATCTTGGCGTTGTGGATATTCCGCCTTTGGACTGCTAAACAATACTTTCCGCCCTATTTTTTGTGTTCATATGCTTGTTTTACGATAAGGTAGACGAAAAGATGAATTACAGACCTTAACAACCGATTGGGGTGTTCTTTTGCTCGATGAAGGTTTATTTATTGGAATAAATTTAAGCTTAAGTTCCGAATTTTGACATTTTTTAAATTCATGTAATAACTCTATTTCAATAAATGAAATCTATACATAGATATCGCTGAATGATAATAATTCTTACGTTTCATAAGGTTTTGGAAAATATTTTCCACTGGCACTGACCGTTCAATTGAAAAGCAACAACTACTTCTCGGGCTATAGGAGAAAATACCTCTCAAGAACTTTATAAAGCATTATTATTCTATTGGTAACGCGTTTTATTCAATACGACAATATTACAGGAAACTTGTAATTTATACACTTGAATGACGGAAGTTTTTTTTGTCTAAATCCAATTTTTTGCAGGGAAGAGCTTCACATTAACAATCATGGTGTCCTCAAGTCCACCCCAAGTTGCAACATATAACAAAGCTATAAAAGTTACTGTGGATGGTCCAAGGGAACCACGGTCCAAAACAAGTGAGTAAGATCATTTATATAATATTTTTTTCAAGCTATAAAACTGGAAGTGTATAATTTAGTGATTATTTATCTATACATCACACAAATTATACAGTGTGGAAATCACTTATGGAATAAAATTCTCTGTCATTATTTTAGAAAATTATTAAAAATGCCGAGACACGTCAACTTTTGAATTGAGTTGTGCGTTGTGTAAACATAAATTTAAATGTACAGGATGATTCACGCAAGTATGCCATAGTCGGTGTTTTTTTTTTAATGAAACACCCTGTATATTTGCATATTTTTTAAATCCTCTTAATTAACCGATTCCAACAAACTGAATAATGTATCTCAATTATGAATTATACAGGGTGAAATTTTTATTTTTACAGTTATTAAACACATACATAAAATACCTGATGTATTTGCTTTCAATACATTAAGACAAATGCTCAAAATGTTCCCCACCTAGTTGTTGGCCATAGCACAGTATCTTATAGAGCTCCTCCTTAACTTTGAGTTTAAGGTGAAATATTTCGTATTTCTGTAGTTATCATGTCTTTAAGGTCTACAATGCTAGTTGGTTGTGTTGCATAAACTTTGTTCTTGACCCCACAGAAAAAAATCTAACGGCGTAAGATCTGGCGATCTAGCTGGCCACTTAATAGTACCTCTCCGTCCAATCCATTTATTGGGGAAGATTTCATCTAAATGAGTTCCTACTATTAAAGCATAATGGAAGTTGCCCCGTCTTGCTGGAACCAAACATTTTCATTCGGTAAGCTAGGATCTATTGCGTTGGGATATAAGTTTGCCAACGCAGGAATAACTTCATTTCTAAGCATATTTAAATATTTTTCAGCTGCCAAATTTCCATCTATAAATATAGGACCAATAATATGGTCGCCTATGATACCGGCCCAAACGTTCACCTTTTGAGGGTACTGAGTATGTGTCTCACGCATCCAATCAGGATTCACAGCTGACCAATATCTTCAGTTTTGACGGTTTACCTCTCCATTCAATGTGAATGTTGATTAGTCAGAAAAAAGAATGGTACCAAGAGCTATCTCATTTCTGTTCAGCTTATCCATCAATCTTTCGCAGAAATCCATTCTAAGATCTGGATCGTCTTCTGTTAACTCCTGCACAAAAATTAATTTGTGGGGATGAAGTTTTTCTTTATGAAGACATCGTAGAACAGTTGTATGACTAACATTATTTTCACAGGCAATTTGACGTGTACTTGAAGTTGGATTCTCTTCGACACTTTAACAAAATATCCAATTTAACATCACCTTCAACGAAGTGTGGTTTTCTTTTCAATGGTTTGACATGTCCAAGTTCTCTGAATTGTGCATAAATTTTAGATACAGTACTTTGTGAAATAATAGGCAATTCGGAATACCTGTGATTAAATAGGTTTGCCAGTTCAACTTGACTTCTGCAGTTATCCCCGTACCCGATCATCATTGAAATCTCAATTCGTTGAGTCTCAGTTAAATATTTCATTGTTATGTCGACAAGGAAAGAGTGTTTGAGAAAGTTTTTACTTTTTCAGTATAAACTGTCAACACAACAACAACTGACAGAATAGAAAACAATCCACATTATTTACCGATTTTGTCTAATTATTGGCGTTTTTAGGCAATTTTTAGGTATTTATGATAAAATTCATGGGCGTAGCAGGTTTTGTTTAATATACAAATACGTCTAATAATTAGTTAGCTTAGATTTTTGATAAATCCATAATTAGCTAATTTAAAAAAGTACCAATATTTCAAGTGTAATAAATTATTAGTTTTAAAATTTCACCCTGTATAATTCATAATTGACCATACATTATTTAGTTTGTTGGAATCGGTTCATTGAGAGGATTTCAAAAATATGAAAATATACAGGGTGTTTCATTAAAGAAAAACACCGACTATGGCATACTTACGTGAATCACCCTGTACACTTACATTTATGTTTACATAACGCACAACTCAATTCAAAAGTTGACGTGTCTCGGCATTTTTTATAATTTTCTAAAATAATGACATAAAGAATTTTAGGTATTCCATAAGTGGTTTCCACACTGTATATTCATATTCAAATACAGCTCTTTCATTTTTGGTGATGAGAAGTTTTTCAAAAACGATTTTGTGGGGTTTGACTGCTCAGCACATGCTTTTCCAGTGCGATTGCCTGGCGAGTGTGCGGCTTCTTGTACCAAGCGAGGTGAAGCCACTGGCAAGAGATTACATAAAATATTCATTTTTGAGGCTGATAGAGTACTCATCTGAAGCCGGGCTGGAGAATGTAATCAGGATTCAGAGGACCACAATAGATTTAAAGAAGTCGAAGTGGAGTAGGTCGATTGGCCACCTCATCAAATCTAACCACTCAAAGATGTTAGTTAGGTCCTAATTCGAATATTTCTCGATTTCGTCCGCACTTCCAGCTAAGTATATCATCGTATCATCTGCAAATAATTTAACTTCACACCTCACAACATGCCTCACTATGTCGTTAATGTAAAGCACAAGTACAACATTACTATTTAAATCGAGCAAAGCAATTTCTGAAATTTTGCGGCAAACGGAGTAGCATCCTTGCCATCTTTCTCTTCCACTTACTCACACACACACAAAAATTGATGTATATGTGATTGAAATATTACAAGTTCCTGTATTTTTTCAATTTATTTTGATAGCACTGACAAAAAATGTCCACGTAGCTATATATTTCCAGTAGAATTTCCAATTATTGTTACTGGACCAAACAAATTGAAATTTTCATTTTTGCCCATGCCGACTTCCTGCCAAAAACAGAAACGTACCATCAACCCTTTTCAGGATTAATAAACAAAATTAAAATTACATTGGTGCGAAACAATCAAGCATGTAAAATAATTACTTCAACATGGGGGGAGGACATAGCTATAGCTATATAGCATGAAAACAGTCCTGCCAGAAATGTAATTATTTCCTGCGAGTATATATTAATTAATGTCTGTAGCAGTTGGCGACAGCGGGAGGTGGCAGAAACTAGTGGGACTATTGGGAGAATAGAGCCTGCCCGGCGAAAGTAACGTACAGCAGAAATATACTTCGACAGCTGGACACTTTCCTGCTGACATGTATTAGATTAGGGTGAGAATCTCGACACTTGCAGAAATGGAGAGGTTTTTCTGCTTTTTTCTGTGAATGTTGCCGAAGCTTTAAATCTAGCAGGTCGATTGAGTGAGACACTAAAAATTGGAACACTCGAAAACTTTTCTTAAACAGAGTCGGTTAAAGCAAAATTGATAATTGAAATTGGAAAAATATTCATTTAGAATCGTTAATAAAACGTTTTTTCCTACCGATTATAATGTTCGTTTGTGAAATAATAGTATATTACGTAACGTGTGTGGTAAAAAGCATTTTACGCATGACTGGAAAAGTTATGCACGATGCCGCGTAGCGTAGCGTAGCATAGCACATTCTGTAAAGTTCGTTTCAAAGTAGTTTAGAACACAAAGCAACTATAATAGATGGAAAACGGAGGTCGGGTGTCTCGAAAAAGAAAAAAAGATTATGACCTGGTCACCCGGTAATCGGTATAATATATGGTTTACAACAATTTTATGATCCAAACCTCGTGCTATTAACTCCATTGGGACAGACTGTATATATCGGACACTCGACCAAAATATGTTAAAAATAGTTTTATGTATAGTCAATTATGAATTAAACAGGGTGAAATTTTGAAATTAATAATCTATTACACTTGAAATATTGGTATTAGCTAAATATGGATTTATCAAAATCTAAACTAACTAATCATTAGACGTATTTGTATAGATATTAAACAAAACCTGCTACGCCCATGAATTTTATCATAATTACCTGAAAATTGCCTAAAAACGTCAATAATTAGACAAAATCGGTAAATAATGTGGATTGTTTTAAATCGGTAAATACCTAATGTGGATTGTTTTCTATTCTGTCAGTTGTTGATGTGTTGACATTTAATACTGAAAAAGTAGAATCTTTGTCAAACACTCTTTCCTTGTCGACATAACAATGAAATATTTAACTGAGACTCACCGAATTGAGATTATAATGATGATCGGGTACTTCTGGCTGGCTTCTCTGAATATGAGAGGATGAATACAACGAATATTTGCATGAATTTTAAATAATTGGTTACAAGTTTGAAGAGTCTGCAATGCAATGTAAGGTTGGTATGACAATGAACTTGGAAAACTGTGAATATTAAATTCTAGGGGCATAAAAAACACCGGATTGAGTCCTATGCCTAGTCCTAGACAAAAGTGAAAACATAATTAGTGGAAAAATTGATAAGTGCAAGAAATAACACGAGCAAAAATTTATATTTCATTTTTTGAGCAGAATTATGGAAAAAAATCCCGGTTTTATACAATGTGGAAACCACATATGGAATAAAATTCTTTATGTCATTATTTTAGAAAATTATGAAAAATGCCGAGACACGTCCACTTTTGAATTGAGTTGTGCGTTATGTGAACATAAATTTAAATGTACAGGGTGATTCACGAAAGTTTGCCATAGTCGGTGTTTTCTCTTTAATGAAACACCCTGTATATTTGCATATTTTTGAAATCCTTCTAATAAACCGATTCCAACAAACTAAATAATGTATCTTCTGTATGTTCCTTGTGGTATATTATTCATTCTTTTTTTAATTTCTTGGGAAATTAAACCACAATATTTTTAAATTCTTTATTTTAACGTTTCGGTAGCGTTCCAGCTACCGTTGTCAAGAAAAAATAAGTAGAAATTAATTTTTATCCCTAACTGACACAACAGAAAAAATTTGACAACTAGACAATCAAAAATTATGTTGGAAGAAATATTTTTGTGTACTGTAAGTAGGCTAATGTCATTATAGTACTAATAAATATAAAAGCAGTTTGTAGTCTTTACGAAATAATTACTTAAGTCATCACAAGCAGTATATATCTTAGTTATGTGAAATGCAAGCTTGTATTTTATTTTCCATTTTTTCCTATTTTTGAAAAACTAACAATTATGAAAACCAACATTATAACAACACTCACATTTACATAAATGAACATTGACATTCTATATAAAGTATAGTAGTTTATGCTAAGTGTTCAAAATGGCGACCATTTCCTTCCATAAAATTCTTTCCAAAAACGAGGATTTTACTCTTTCCAACATAGCTGGAGTTATTGTGGAAAATGCGTTACGAATCCTTTCTTTCACGTCTTCTCTGGTAATAGTAGGTTCCGTTTGATACACAAGTTGCTTGATGTATCCCCATAAAAAGGAATCCATTGGTGTGAGATCTGGAGATAAACGAGACCACGAAATTGGTCCACCACGTACTATCCACCTGTCAGTAAAATGTCTGTTCAACCACCGACGTACACAACGAACGTGATATACAGATATCTTGTTGGAACCACAAGTTAACTATTGTGTTTGAATCAACTTTCACCACACAAACGAAGAATACAGCAATATTTTCTTGACATTTTTAGTAGATACTATTTTGATAGTAGCCCACTTGATATAATCGAAAATATAGCTTGATTATGTTTCGCCCATTCTCAAAAAAGCCTATAATAACAATTCTTGGAAGTGAAACATGAATAAATATGAAATTTTTGGTAATTCCAGGTACCTACGGTATTAGCTAACATTTTATTCCATTGATTAGATATTTTAGATGCATCCAAAATTACGATTGAAATGTATGCCTTATAAATGTTGAAATTTACAAGAGGCTGCATGTAAAAATTTAATACCATTTAATTTGTGTACGTAAAATACTTGTTTTTGACCATTATCATGAAATATCTACGATTTTCCATTAACTCATGCCCTAAGTTTACTACATCGTTTGAAAGTTTATTAATTGTACTAACAAATTGTAAAAAGACTTATAGGGTGATTCACTTGAAAATTTTGAGATATTGCTTGATTTGCGTTCTGATTCACCCTGTATTAAAGAAGCCACAGATAAGAAAAGTAATTATTACTGAGCACAGCCAATGATATGTGTATGACATTTGAATACAAAAACCTGTTGATTTATTATAATTTACTGTTTTGCATAGTGTTGAAGTGGGGGTCTTTTTTGCTAATAATTGGCCTCATCTTTGTAAAACACCCTTATAATATATTAGAGTGCTATATTTTTGTAACGCTCTCGGTGAGATCTTTCCGATTCTTGAACAAAATATAGTACGTTAAATTTGAAAAATTGTAAGTTTGTGCTGCTGCGTGGTTTTGGAACACCCTGAAGAATCGAAAGAATTTTCAAAATGTGCCCTCAGTAACTGTATTAGCTCACACAAAACTATGAAGTTCTATCTCTCACCACAACGGTGTAATTCTCCGATGTCAGAAGATTGCCCCACCCTGTATAATGCGCATCAATCCCTAGGATTATTAGCGCTCAACAAAAATTTACAACAGATTAACATTAGTTACGAAAGTAAGTGAAACATGGTATTAACCTAAATCAAATTACATTATTTCTGAATTTACTGTAATATTGAACTATGAAAGAAGATCGTCAAATTTTATTTAGTATTTGATTGGATTTCAAAAAGTCCATAAGCTGAGGCACATCACAGTTTCAACCAAGTGCCTCTCCTATTTGATCGGGGATGTTATGAATTTGCCTTTGTAGTCGGAACTTTTCACATTCCAATAGTACGTGACTCACTGTCAGAGACTGATTGCAGCTGTCGCACACTGGTGCCGGGGAATGGGACATGGGATAGTCATGGGAGAATCTTGTATGTCCAATTCTGAGGCGCGATAAGATCGTTTGCTCTCTTCTCTTCATCGGGAATGATCTCCAGGGGCTCTTTTTTATTCTGCGGAGCTAAGAGTTTGATTCAGTCCAACGGTCTTGCCAGTATTTATAGACTGAATGTTTCACGAAGTTTTTTGCATCCAAAACAGAAACCTTTAAGACTGTGAGAAAATTGAGGTCCTGGATTGATTGCATTGTTCGTTCCCGGGAAATCCTACGTGAGGGGGTACCCACATGAATTTAACATATTTTTGGCCTTTTTGTAGCTGATAAAGTTCGTTCTCAACTATTTGTACCAAGGAGTTTGAAGGATAAATGTGCTGGATACTATCGATGGAGCTTAGAGAGTCAGTGATTATCAAAAACTGCTGGGAATCCACATTACTCGCAAAAAGCAACGATTGGTAAATTGCATATAATTCACCAGTGAAGACGCTCGCAATTGGAGGTAATTTGATTTTGATAGACTCGGTAGGTGCAATAACGGATGCGCCCACTCCATTTTCCATCTTGGAAGCGTCTGTATACAGTGGGGTATATTTAAATAGTTGGGAGATTTTTTCATAGAATGCGTTTTTTATAACTCTTGCATTTGTTTCTTTTTTGTCGAGTTTCAGTAGAGACGTGTCACAGTTTGGGTGTTTTAATAACCACGGAGGTGGGGATTTGATGTTTGCAGAAAATATATTATGGGATGGGGATGTTAAAGGTGTCTATTTATTCTTTCGTAAAAAGCCGGATCGGATCTTTTCTTCCTATCATAGTCGGCACGGAATCGGTCAGATATGGTGTTTGGATACGAACACTGACTTTAAAAATACAATAACGAATGAAATTGTAGAATTTCTAGCTAGTTTCAAACCGGGACTGTTTTTTACTGTAGTCACCAGAAAATGGTGTATAACTAGAAACTATCACTGTCGTTACACTGAAAATGACATCGAGTGAATAAAAATTTGCGGTATTACTTTTTCGAGGAGAGGGAAAGAATTTTCACTGGATAAAAATTTTTATCATGTCATAGTTGTCGCTAACTGTAACGATCAAGTGAATGACGGTGTGAAATGTATATACAGTGTGATCCCTTTTTTTGGAAGCCCCCCTGTGAAATTCGTACTTCTCAACATAATTTGGTTCAATTTTTTTGTTAGATTCAGTATGAGAAACAGTATTCTGGCACACATACTCAAAGCTTAATCACTATTTTCAAGGCACTCCGTGTTCATTTTTCTTTGCCAAAAAAGACGAAAGTACCGGGTGGTCCAATAAGCCGATCTCTCGGCTATATATCAGAAACTATTCATGTTATAACTTTAGGAAAAAAAATTACTGAGGAAAAGTGGACAAGAGAAATTGTTGGAAATTACTTTCAAGTTTCCAGGTTAACCGCTAGGGGGCGTAACATGTGAAGAAAAATTTAAAAACCAGTTTTTTGTGGATAAATACCTATAACTTTGGTTTGAATCAACCGATTTTAACGAAATTAGTGTCAATAGAAAGAGTGTAGATGAATTAATCACATCTACTATAAAACAATGACATTTAGTTTTAATTGTCATAGGTAGAGGGTAGGTACTTTCGAATGAAAAGAATTAAAATTTGTTTTCTTAAAAAATGTTTTATGGAAACACCTAATTATTGTGAATTATAATGGAACTGGATTAAATTCTCAACAAAACGGCGCAAACCGCATGTTGATAGCTTTTGTCGAACTCGATATATTAATAAAAACGCATAAACATAGGTGAGTATAGTATTGACACCCTGTATTATATCTTAAAATTTAACATGGGAAAGAAAGGTCATACAGATATCTTGGTCATTAAAATTTGATGTCCAATTAAATGTTCAAATTGTTTTTCATTGTTTCCCACACAAATATGGAATCTAGCACGCTTTAACATATCTGTTGCTTAAATTGCAGCTGTTAATATACTATTTATAGCGTTTCTAATGCGCTGTTGCATGTCGTCTCGCGTGGTTGGTGAGTTTGGTATGCTAAATCCTTCAATTTTCCCCACAGATAAAAGTCCAGACTTATTAAGTCTGGAGATCTAGCTGGCCCTCAAGATACTTCCTAAACATCCATTTGGATAGCTTACATTCAAATACTCTTTAATTCGTCTGGAAAAGTGCGCAGGACACCCGTCATGCTGTAATATCATACCTCATGTTTGTAAGGAAATATATTTCAATAAAACAGACAACCAATTATCCAGGAAATCCAAATATGTATCGGCATTTGAAGTTCCAAGAAATATGAACCTGCGATCTTTCCGTCAACTATACCACACCAAACATTAAGACTCTATCTACCTTGAAGCTGCACTTCCTCTACTTCTCTCTAAGTGCGGATTTTCTAAAGACCAATAATGCTTATTATGCACATTAACACCACCCGCACTATGAAGCATAGCCTCGTCTGCACACAAAATTTTTGACATGATATGCGGTTGTTTTTCTAGATGCTAAAATCTAGCAGATTTAACAATTGCAGTAACCTGAGATTGAAGCAGCATTTAATTGGACATTAAGTCTTAATGATCAAAATTTATGTATGATCTTCATTTTACATATTTAATTTTAAGTTATAATACAAAGTGAGTCAATACTTATGTTTATGCGTTTTTATTTATATCTTGACTTCGACAATAGCAATCAACATGCGGTCTGCGCCATTTTGTTGAGAATTTAATCCAGTTCCATTATAATTCACAATAATTGGATGTTTCTATTGAACATTTTTTAAGAAAACCAATTTTAATTTTCTTCATTCGAAAGTACCCTCTACCTATGACAATTAAAACTAAATGCCATTGTTTTATAGTAGATGTAATTAATTCATCCACACTCATTCTATTGACACTAATTGTTAAAATCGGTTGATTCAAACCAAAGTTATAGGTATTTATCCACAAACACTTTCCCACTTTCCCCCACCCTTTATTTGGAAAAATAGAATAAAAAGTCCTACTTGAATAAATTTGTGCAAAATTTACGCCTTTTTCAGTTTACTTATTTAACACTGGGTAAAATTGGGCATATTTCACAAAAAACTGGTTTTTAAATTTTTCTTTACAGGTTACGCCCCCTAGCGGTTAACCTAGAAACTTGAAAGTAATTTCCAGCAATTTCTCTTGTCCACTTCTCCCAAGGAATTTTTTCTCCTAAAGTTATAACATGAATAGTTTCTGATATATAGCCGAAAGATTGGCTTATTGGACCACCCGGTACATTAGGCATTTTTTTTCTCAAATATAAATAGACCACTGGATTCGGAATCGTTACAAATGTGGACTACCAGAATTTCATAAGAAAATTTCCATCAACGACAAAGTTCTCACAACATGAATTTGGAAAAAGTTGTATTCCAACAATTTTTTCACGTAAAATGTAGACAAATTTTGAGAATGGCAGCATGGTAAACAAAAACTAGGACTCGAACATATTGCACTGTAAAAATTCGAAGCCGATAACTTAACCCGTTCTGGAGTTATAGCTTCTGAAAGTAATGTTTAATTATGCTTAATAATTTGGATTGTTGTCAAATGAGAACAAGGTCATTAAAATTTCTTGCCTGCAATTTTTTTTAATACGTTTTCTCACTGCTACCGTCTCAATTAATACTTTTTTAATTTTGTGCACTGCACAACAAAAAAATACGGCGATCTGGATGTGTCTGTTGAAAAGAAAAAAGAAGGAGACTCTTAATCAAATACAACAACTACCGAACAAAACTATTGTGTCAGGTTGGAAGGAAATCGCAAAAATGCAACCAACAATAATAAGGACAAAATCATAGTAGTTTAAAATCCAGCTGTATACATGTACCTATCAAAATTGAATTATTACAGAATGCCAAGAAGGACTTAACGTTTTTCTCCTCCGATATCATAACTTTCCACCACCCACGTTACTTCTAAAAAGATATTCACTTAAGGAACAAAACTATTGGGTGACTGGAAATTGTTTCGAATAAAAAAAACATCTGGTGCTTGAGTCGTTTTTAGAACATAATTTCATTTTGTTTTGAAACGCAACGTGGCCGTTTATGACGTCATGACACCGCGGTGCCAGCCGGTTTTTAAGCTTTTAGCTTTTTAAGTATCCGTTTCAAAGATCTAACCGACGAATTATTAACTTTTTGTAGAGTTTAACGATCAGAAGTTTCATATAAACACCCTACCGACACAACGGGCGTCAAAGGGATATGAGACTTTTGAAGAGGGAAATAATTATCAATATATACCTCGTTATGTAAAATGATGTTATATTCCATTCCACAAATACACGTCTGTTTTGGATGAAGTATGATGACATCGACTGAATAGTATGACTGTACATGTGAAAATTCCCAATATTGAACCCAGGAATTTGTTATATTATGCTTTTATGTATTTCTTCCTTTTAAATAGAAATCGCCTAAAACTGTGATAGTATTTATTGATATTGGCACCGATAGTTTGTTGTTTGCTAATTCAAAATTTCTGATCTGTACGTTATTCAACACAGGGGTCAGTAACATTTCAACAAAATGCAATTTCAAACAAAGCCGAAGTAATTATGAAAAAACTGTATAACTTTCATACGAATTTGGAATTTAATGTAAAATTGACAAGTAACGTTGAACGCTAGTGAAACGTTGGAACAAAAATACAAGAAATATGCTGCAGCGCTACAGAAATGTTTGAATGAAAATACAAAAAATAATGTGATTTGATTTCCCAATAAATTAATACGAGAAGGATGATGGAAACACCACAAGGAATATACAGAAAAAAAACGATTTTTTGTATTAAAATATTTATTACAACAGGGCTATTCAAATTTGCGTTCGATGGGAAATTTTCTGGACACCCTGTATGTAGAGGTTACTACTACTACTACTACTAGATGTGCAGGCGAGCCTTGTCCTGGACAACTCAAGCCAAGGTTCCGGCACTGAGGCCACTGCCCATTGTGCCATTCCTGCTACCTAGACATCCATGAAGCCGAGCCCTTCAATAAAGGCCACAACCTTTTTCAATGGATGTCTGCTTGTGTCTCTAGGGGCCATAACAGGGACTCCGAAGATTCGCCTGCGTGGTACAGCCCAGTGTGGACACTCTAAGAGAACATGGACTGACGTTTCGTCAGTGATGCCCCATACCCCTACATAGGGAACTTTCCTCTACTCCTAAGTTGTGGAGGTGTTTCTCCATACAGCAGTGCCCTGTAAGGAGTCCTGCTATCTTCCTTAGCCTACTTCTTGGTAGTTCCGTAGCTGCTCTGGCGTGTCCATCAGTCCATCCCTTCAATAGAAGTTTGGATTGTCTAGGACCCTGCAGAGCATTCCAATGAGCGAGGTGCTGATTCCTCAGCCACTTCTTCGTCTCCTTGCGTATTTTTTGTTTTGTTAGGCCCAGAGTGGGCTGGAATCCAGTCTAGCCGCACCACGTTCCGCCTTGCAAGATTAGCAAGTCGTTCTCGACATTCGTTAGCAAGTCCTGAGTTGGTATACCCACTTGCTGCCTAACTGTCGGAGTATATAGTTATGCGTCGATCCACATAACCTCTGTCTAGGTTTATCTGCGCACATTCCAAGATAGCATAAATCTCGGCCTGATATGCAGATACACCATCACCCAATGGTACACAAACTTGTGTTCTTGGGTTCCTGGAGTAAATTCCAGCCCCTGCTCTATCACCGGAGCATGAGCCATCTGTGTACCAGATGGTCCCATTAGGCTGTGTATTCCTCTCTTTTTCCCAGGACTCTCTATTTCGGATCATGGCCCTGTATGGGGTAGCGAAGTAGTACTTACGCAGGCATTCATCAGCCGCTCGAGCCAGGACTGGAATATCTTCCAGGAGCCGGAGCTTTTTGACGTGCCTGCACTCTTCCCCTCTTCGCACGTATCCCAGCCGTTTCAAGCGTAGGAAAGCCCTCCCCGCCTCAGCCTCGATCACATGGTGAAGAGGCCGAAGACCAAGGATCACTTCCATCGCAACAGTTGGTGTAGTCCTCATGCAGCCAGTTGCCCCAAACTGACCACCCTTTGAAGGCGTGCCAGTTGTGATCTAGCCGTGACCAAGGTTACCCTCGGCCACCAGACCAGAGCCGCATATGTAAGCATAGGCAGCATAATCACTCTATAGAACCATATGATCGTTTTGGGGGTCAGTCCCCACCTCGGACCAATGGCTCTCCTACAGGCCCAATACGTGTTTGTCACCTTGCTTAGGCGACTATCAAGATAAGCCTTCCATGTCAGTGATTTATGAAGGATCACTCCTAGATACTTCACCTGTTCAACCACCGGCAGTGGTACTCCATCAAGATTTAGACCCTCAGGTCCTATACCTCTCTTTTTGGTGGAAGCAACTATCTCAGCCTTGGCAGGATTAACTGCAAGTCCGTGTTTGTTACACCACCCATGTACCCTATTCAGAGCCCTTTGCATGAGGTCCCTGAGAACGGTTATGTGCCTTCCAACAACAAGGACAACGATATCATCGACATACCCAATCGTTAGAAAGCCCTCACCGTTTAAAAGGGTTATTAGCTCGTCAATGACTAGGTTCCACAATGTGGGCGAGAGAACACCCCCTTGCGGACATCCTCTAGCGACGATTACTTTTGCCACATGGTCTTTCCATGTGGCCTCTACTGTACGGTTGCACAACATGGCCCCAAGCCAGTGAGTGATCATTGGCACTATTCCATGATTTGCCGCAGTCATACACATGGATCCTACAGGGGTGCTGTCAAACGCCCCTTGTATATCCAAGGTTAATATTCACTGGAACCTGAAAGATGTGAAGAGTCTCCTGATTATCATGATTGAAGTCCTAGAGAGTAGTAGTTCCTCCAGTCCCAATACTCATAGTAATTTCAGGATATCCACAGGTGCGGTTCCTTCTTTTATCCAGTATGTCGATAGAGGTTTCTCCTCCCATCCCACAAAAGATACTCTTAATACAATTTTGAACAAAGTCAAAGTGCCTCTATGAAAAGCTGTATAACTTTTATACGAATAAATGATGTATAAAATTGTTGACAGTAATAAGGAAGGTACTAACCAATAAAATAAAATAAAAATCTACAATATTTCTAAAAACGTTGATTGGAAAGGAAACATAGCACATATTTCACTGCTGAACAAAATATATGTTTTTTCATACGGCAAGATTTTGCTTCAAATTTTAAACGTTTTCCTTGTGTTTCTCGCGAGAGATTTTCTTTTTCTGGTTCATGTCTAGTTACTTTCAATACTACACACTCCTTCGAATTTTCTGTTGTTAGTTGAGTTCGATTGGATTCAAAGTTATTTTTATATAGTGAAAAACTTGCTCACACATATACAGGACGATCCAAATGTCGAAAACATTGGTTTTATCAAGAAGAGAGCTAATTCTTCGTTCAGTAAAGTCATTTGGTTCAACATTTTTCCACTAAATGCAACACTATTTTTGAAGTTTTCAGATTTGGTATTCATTTGTCGTAAGGGGGATAATACTGCATACAAATACATCTATTTTCATTTAGAGAGACTTCCATGAATCATAAGAATCTAGAACAGTGTGACCCGATCCTTGCAACTTTAGGTTTAGTTTAGCGAGATGATTTGCAATATCAGTTAGGAAGATCAATTTACAAACCCATGTTCTTGATGTTTTTGCAACAAAAATTGCCTAATTCCTCTCAAATATTCCACCAATCTAAGAAGTACTTCACTGGGGCTCAGCCAGCGTATATTGCTGTGTAATGGAATATGTTATTAATGTGCACTCTCCATTTCTTGCAAAAATGACTTGAATTGTCTGCGAGTTAATGAAAAACGACCAGCAATGTTGTTAACAGCTTTTACAACAGTATCCATGACGGATTTTAAGCTTCCACTCGAGATCTTCGCGCATAAACTTCTTGATGAATGAAGCAATGACAATTCGAAAGTGACCGACTTATCCGTGCAGTGAAAAAAATACAAACTTCATAGATCTATGCGTTCCATTTTTAACCGCCAGGCGTGCCAAGTCTGGCACTCGTGCCGTAAGATTTCAGCACAATAACAGTTGGGTTATGTGAAACTGGTGGATGAGTCTCTCACGTCCATTTCACAAACATGTCCCTCTTCATGGTATCGTGATAATCGACCGATGTTAGTTTTGACGGAAATGAAGAATTTCCCGTCCTTGGGCTGCTAAACAATACTTTCCGCCCCATCTCTGATGTTTATTTTTTCTGGTTAGGTAGGCGAAAATATACTTCAAATGAATTTATCATACTGTGAGCTTTCCGTACTGAACGCTTCTTATTCCTCATTATTATTGACTACGGTAACTTTTCTACTCGCCTATCCTGAGCATAGAATAATTCAACTATCCTAGAAATAGCTTGCACGATTTTTACATATTATGATGAATGGGGGTTTCAGAAATCGTCTGATTTCATGGTAGGATTCCCATTGTTGTCAGATTTGGAGAAACTATAAATAATACTTCTGAATTATTCTCCCATGATAGCCAACTCAACTCAAAATGTGTGGTATACAGTATAACAAAACCAACTTTGCACATCTGACAAATGACCGTAATTCTACGCTACCTTCGTACTCCGGTGCAATTTTTTCCATGATTTTTCCAAGATCTCGTCGTCAATGGTGTGTTTTTCATCACTCAATGTCTTGAAACTGTAGTACTTCTCCACTGCACCGGTCGACTCGTCTTATCCATATTGTTTGTGCAGGAAGTGCTACCCTAGAAAATATTTGAAATGAGAAGTATATTTTTCAATATCTAAATCAACCAGCCAGGAATAAAAACTTATTGTGCTACTAATCAGTTATATTCAGTTTCAAACTGTTGGGGAATAGGATGGAAAAGTAGGCACCATCAGTTAAATTTTGGATGAATTATTAGAAACAAGTATAATATAAATCATAGAACTTCAGGGAGAGGTTGCGTCTAGATGAGGCATTAAGAAAACCGCAAGTCTTGTAACCGGCAGATAGCAAGCAACTTGCGAGAAACTTTGTGTGCCAGTTTATCCGATGATGCTCTCTGATGCTTTATACTGTTGCACAGAACTCCGTTATTAGTACACTTTAAATCTTGAAAGGTTACATGAAAGAGCCGTTTTCAAGTATTAGGAGGATTTTGTTCCCTTCAAACCGTATTATCGTTAAGTATATGAGAATTTTACCGTAACGGACTTGCTGGATAGGAAGCGCCATGGGGACATTAAAAAAATTATATCAAACTACCCTTCTTTCCTCCTCGACAGGCAAAAATATTCAATAATTATCTCATGGTTTATTTGAAGACGGTGAAATACCTTTTTCCTTTTATTCACTAATGAAATGTATGTATCAAAAAGTTACCAGATTTAAATACGTCGTGAATTAATATTAGGTAATTGTTGAAGATTTTTGAATGAATGTAATCCGGAAATATAATATTCTAGGTTGGTAATTAGATTGAATTAATTGATTAACTAAATATACATATTTTAAAGACTTCAACTGTGAACCTTTTGTCAACCTTTTGTCAACCTTTTATCAACTGTATAAGAAAAACTATACCAAAGAACAAAAAAAAAACCAATATCGCTGTATGTGTGTATCTGGCGCTTATCACTAGGAGGAAAAAATATAAAATCAAGAATCAGAAATGAAAAGCATATACGTAAATGCAACTTACCATTCACATTGAATGCACTTTAGAAAAAAAAGTTTGAGGTAAACCTCTCACAGGAAATTGAAATTAACCTTATCGGTTCATGGTTCACAGGAAAAAGAAAGCTTATTCTCACTACTGGCTATTAAATTAAAACATGCGATGAGCAATCGACATACGTTGTATATTCCTTCTCTGTTCACATGCTCGGCTTCGAGAAAGAATTTACATATTAATAGTGTGTTCTTAATTTCTATCTATAGGAGAGAAGAATTGAAATATTTGACCAATATCAGTGTATACTGATCCTCACCAACGGAGATTATCCGTCGCACATTAGATGTAAAAATTTGCCTTTCAGCGGTGATCGGTGCTACAGGTTCTCGACGAGAATCACATGTTGGTAAGGAAAAAGGACTGGCTACTCGCCGTCCGGTAGATATTTGAATATTCCAATGATGGTGGCCAAATATAACGTTACACTGGTTATAAATAAAAAGAGTTTTCTTAGCTTGATTTCCTATCTGTATTTGATCTATTCCATGGTGTATTTGGGAAATCTGAATCATTTTCAAAAGCATATATGACGAACACTTGAGGTTAATATCAATTATTCCTAGCTGTTGGTGAAAATTTATTTTCTTCAATTATTGGCGTTTGAAATATACTTCAAGGATAAAATCAGACCAATGTTGGGTGTTAGTGTTTTGGTGGTAATATGAAGAAGAATCTGTTTTTATCTAAAATTTGTAGATAGTTCGGCACAAACCACTTTGCTAAACCTGCATTTTCTAATTTTTCGTCCCATTACTTTCGGCATTTTATTCCGTCGAAGTAGACAATGATTTGTTTATCATATATTGTTCAAAATCCGTTAAATAATTATGACGTGATTCCAGAAAACGTTGAGATTTCGTTATAATTCGCCATTTGATAATTGCTGGATATTAAAAGCCCATTTTAACTGATATTCCTGTTAAGCTCGAAATCATACAAGGTATGTCTATTGTCACTGGCCAGGTTTTTTCCAATAGAAACCAAGATGGAAGCGATTTATTATTTTCTAGGAGGGAGAAATATAAAATCAAGAATCAGAAATGAAAAGCATATACGTAAATGCAACTTACCATTCACATTGATTGCACTTTAGGAAAAAAAAGTTTGAGGTAAACCTCTCATAAGAAATTAAAATTAACCTTATCGTTCATGGTTCACAGCAGAAAGAAAGCTTATTCTGACTACTGGCTATTAAATTGAACCATGCGATGAGCAATGGACATACGTTGCGTATCCCTTTCCTGTCCACATGCTCCGCTTCGAGAAAGAATTTACATATTAGTAGTGTGTTGTGTTCTTAATTTCTCTCTCTATAGGAGAGAAGAATTGAAATATTTGACCAATATCAGTGTATACTGATCCTCACCAACGGAGATTATCCGTCGCACATTAAATGTAAAAATTTTGCCTTTTAGCGGTGATCGGTGCTACAGGTTTTCGACGAGAATCACATGTTGATAAGGAAAAAGGACTGGCTACTCGTCGTCCGGTAGATATTTGAATATTTCAATGATAGTGGCCAAATATAACGTTACAGCAAATATCAAACATGAAATTTCCCTATCCTGAAATAGGTGTACCCCAAATTTTATACAATTGGGAATAACAATTTACTAGACAATTGGCCGTTTCCAGACTTTTGTTCCACTCTGTATACATTTGGGAATATCCCATAATCTCGTGGATGCTATTTCAGGAAACCTTCTTTAACCTGTTGCTGTAGAGATTTCCAAACACTGACATCGAGTCTGAAGGGAAAAAGGAATTATCAACGGTTGGGTTTTCGTCTTTATTTATACCATACTTTCACGCATTCTTAGGCAGAAGAATAAACCGAGTTTACGGTGATAAATTACTACTACAACGACCCCACTTCACCGGGAATCTATTAATGTTTTGTCTACCCACGATTTAGGGTTAAAAGTTCGGCTCACAGGAATCCAAATTGATTTTTCTTTCAAACTTCTCAACTGAATGTTCAAATGTTAAATTAACAAAAGATGAAACGATTTATACGCATGCGTATCGGATAATGTTAATGACATTTTTAAAACAAATATCATGCGTTAATAATTCTTCAAGTTCCTCACATTTTTCTGTATTCAATAAGGTCCAGTTTCCTTGTGAACTGTATTGTTCATACGTTTAACAATCTAACGTAAATTGAGTATTCTCAGTAGACGAGATAACATGGGAGATATTAGAAGACTGCAGCTGGAAATAGTGGAAAGATCTCGAATTTCAAACAAGAGAAGCAGATGAGCCAGTTTTAATTATTTAATCAACTGATTCAATTCATTAATCCGTTTCTGAAGTGCTTTCCTTGCAAATTTGTGGAAATTCATTACCGATGAATATTCACTACTTCACTACTACTCTTTGCTGATATTCTTTTTGTAGTAATTTGAGCACTAGGCATTGGGATGTTACGGGTTGAAACTTATTTACATCAAACTAAAACCAAACAGCTCATAATAAATTAAGGGGAGGCTAACACTTACCGCTTGATAATTAAATTAAAAATAAAATGAACAACACTAAATTAAAACTTCAATTTAAAAATAAAACTCAATCATAACATTGTTTATTTACTATATGAGAAATTCTTCTTTTATTGATCCTTCACTATAAACGGTCTAAACATACATGGCTACCTCTACCTAAGTGTCAAACTGACCAGGTGATGACCAGTAATTAAGGTTGGTAATTAGACTTATGGCCATATGCACCGTTTTCCAATAAAGCTTAGCTTATGTAAGCGGGCTTAAAGATATAATCTGCGCTTACAATTTATCACTATGCACCGAATTAAATTGAGCTCGGCTTTCGTAAGCCACAATTATCACTGGCAACGTCGCATTTTATCGAGGAGCATATTATTGTTGACAGTTATCTAACCTCACAATTGTTGAAATTTGAAATTGTGACGTAAACAGAGGCAGTAATTGCGTTCTAAAAAAATATCGACCATCATGAGCCAACAAAAAGTTAGAGTGCCAAATTTTACGAGTGCAGAGAAACTCCATTTACTAACTCTAATTGCAGACAAGTATTCTAAGATTCTTGAGGATAAGAAAACCGACAGAGTTTCGGCTCTCCAGAAAGAAAAGGCTTCGTCCGACATTGAGAAAGATTTCAATAGCTCATCTGTAACTTCCATATATAGGAATGCAGCCTGCCTGAAAAAATGTTATGAAAACCGAAAGAAGGAACTACGCAAGACTGTAGCCAGAGAAAAACAAGAAGCATTATTAACTGGTGGAGGTCCACCACCAAAAAAAAAGAAAGACAATGATGACTCCGACTCATTAATGGATGACATGTTAATGTCCATTCTTAATGAAAAAACCATAGTTGGGCTTCACAACCCATTTGATGATGATGCCGTTGATGATGAAATTTCAGCCGTCAGTAAGGACAACAATTCATTTGAATTGGTTTTAGACTCAGAGAGTCAAACAGAAGATGTGACTGATCTGGTGAGTTGATCTATGGTTTATTTTGAATATTTATTACATTTCTGATTTCTCTACTCCTATTCACTCCATATTAACTAAAACAATATTATATTACTTTTTCAAGGATAACTGGGACCATAAGCAGATGCAGGCAAGCACTTCATCTGATGTAGATTGGAGAAAGGTCACTGGAAAACAGCTTCAGAACCCAATAAATCCAGCCTTGAGAGAGACCCATAGTAACACATCCAATAAAAAAAATGATGAAACTCCCAGAAAAGAGGCGACTCTATTTTATATGTTTCTTTTTCCTGGGTTGTAGTGTATAATATTTTTTTCAGATTTCAATTACTGCAAAAAACAGCAATAGAAGAAGACCCACAACTGTTGTCAAAACATTAACTTCTTCTGATTTTTCCAAAAATATGACATTCTGTTGGACAAAAGGCTTACAGTAATTGAGAGCCAAATAGAACATTTGAGAGCAGAAAATGCTCTGATATTGGAAAAAAGACAGTTGGAAATTGCACTATTGAAGGAAGAGCTGAACCAGAAGAGAAAAAAGTGATTTAGACTTGCTCCTTATTGTGCAATTCAAATGTTTTTTCATGATGAAACTTTTGATTTTAGTTTTACAGATATATTGTTTCAGTGACTTAATTATCAACTCAGAATATTTATTTTATTTTTTGAGAGAATATTTTTCTATTAGGATTTTGTTAATGATTTGTTACTTTTATTTATTTTCAGTTGTGTTAAAAATACAGTATTGTAGTAGTTGGATAGAATGCACTGTATTTAATTAACTGCAATATTATTTTTTGCATTAGTATTAGCTGTTATATTGCCTTTGGCATTAGTATATGTATTTGCATTGCCTTGTATGATAAATGCTTAGAAATACAAATTTAAGTTCAACTTTTCTTCTGTTTTATCATTAATCCTTCTGTAAGTAACAATTTCATGTTAATTTCAAAAAATATTCGGATACCTATGTAGAAGACTTTTTTTTGGATATAGTTGGTCAAAGGAAAACAATTGTTTATTAAATTTATTGTCTGTGTCAAAACTAAAGAAACATTATTTGAGAAATTAAAATGAGATATTGAAACAAATAATTCCTTAGTTTGGTTAGATTTTGTAGGTCAATAAAAATAAACTTCAATGTTATAAATGTTTATTATTGAACAAGGTAGAAAAGCATACTCACAACCAATTTTTTTTTTCTATTCTAATGACTGTTGAAGAAAGCTAGTTATAATTTCTTACTATTATTATAAAATTTTGAAAATAACTCATAAATTGGAAAAATAGTTATTCACTAAAACACTCCGGTAATCCTGGTTTACATTTTGATGTAAATTTATAGCTGGAACTTGTCCTTGCTGGATAAGGTAGTCCAATTCTTCTGCATTTATACCTATTGGTGGAGGTGGGATATCTTCATGCATTGCCAAAGCTCTATTGTGCAATACAGCTGTAGCAACAATAACACTCAAGGAAGTTCCAATTTCACAGCGGGGTCCATAACACAATGCTGGAAATCTTCTCTTCCATACTCCATTAGTGTGCACAATGCAATTTCTTGTTCGAATGTGAGCTTCATTAAACAGTTGTTGTGGTCGTGTGAGTGGGTTTAGCAAAGGTGTAATGAAATATGGTTTTAAGGGGTATCCACTATCACCTAAAGCAATTTTGTCCACGACCACCTAATAATAAGTCGATATTTTTCCTCCTAACAAAAGGTATATGGTACCCATATATCTACTAGAGTGAATTATGGTTCATAGTACACTGGAGTGTACTATGGTTCATAATTCACGACTAGAGATGGGGGTACAATATGAAATAAACTTTTAAATCTGTGTATTTTGTTCAGGAAATTTGTATCTGAAATATATCGTATCGATAAAATATTGAAATCTTTAGTATTGATATTTTTCATAACGACATTTTCTAGTATTAAGTATTTCAAAACAATATATGTATAACGGTACGTTGTATTGATACTTCACACGGTATCGCCCATCTCTATATATGTCAAATTATTTAATTTTGACGTTAGTAATACCAAATTGTTACGAACTTGCTATATTACTGCAATGATGAATTCATTGAATTCGGATAGTGGAAACGAACGTTCTTGTACACCAACTGAAATAAAAAAAAGCGGCGAAATTAACGACTATAGGACTGCTGCCAGAAAAATCGAAAGATAACTATATGTTTACATATTATAACTTCATGAACTGGAGGTTAGTTGACTTTAATTTAAAAAAGAAATCAAGGGTCGTGGACAAAGTATAGTATTCTACTCGCAATTTATGGCCAATATTCACTCGGGTGACTTGCGCCCCTCGCCTGCGGCTCGGGACGCAAACGTCACCCAGCGTGAATAATGGCTATCATAAATTGCTCGTTTAATAATATACTATAAAATTGTTTGTTGAGGCAAGTTGATAATTATAGTTTACTGATCAAAAGAAAAGTAGATTAATGATCATTTTGGCTACATTTACCAAGCATTATTGAACTGCCAAATTCACCAGCCTCAAATCTTATTTTTAGACGAGAATTGTTAAAAATTGTGGCATTGTGATGGTTTTTGTGTTGAAGCACGTTGGTTTTAAAATTATTTCACTGGTTACTTCCCTTGATTTTCCACGTGTCTGATGGTAGGTACAAAGTTCCAGACTGTTTTGTGGTCTCAGGTATGTCTCAGGTAACTTCAGGTACAAATTCTCAGGCAAGTCCTTAGTAAGTCTCAGGTACTAAGTAAGTCTCAGGTGACTCAGGTAACTTCAGGTACTCAGTAAGTGCTAAGAAAGATACATTGTATCAGAAATAGTTACAATATTTGTCATGTAAAATTCAGGATATCTGCAGTAATTCGTTTTACAAGTGTTTAAGAAATTTATTTAAGAACGTGGTTCATAAAAAAATATATATCCTGTATTTTACTATAAAAAAAAACAAAAGAAGCAATGAAGAAATGTGATATGGTATTATTAATTATTAAGGAAATCTTATTTATTTCCATTCATCAAAGAAATCAAAGAAACAATATCTAAATAATATAAAAACTCAATTTTAAAACTTATTTCAATCACAGAAGGCGATAAAAAAAATTGTAATGAAAAAATGTAATCCGGAAATATAATATTCTAAGTTTGTATTTAGATTGAATTAATTAGTTAACTAAATATACATATTTTAAAGACTTCAACTATATACATGTGAACCTTTTATCACCTGTATAAGAAAAACTAGAAAAAGGAAAAGAACAAGATAAAAAAAATATCATTGTATGTGTGTATCTGGCGCTTATCACTAGAAGGGAAAAATATAAAAGCAAAAATCATAAGAGGAAAAGCATAGACTTAAATGCAACTTACCATTCACATTGAATGCACTTTAGGAAAGATAAAGTTAAAGATAAAGATAAAGATAAACAATTAAAAATTCTTGACCTTATCGGTTGATGGTTCACAGGAGAAAGAAAGCTTATTTTAACTACTCGCTATTAAATTGAACCATGCGATGAGCAATCGACATACGTTATATATTCCTCTCCTGTTCACATGCTCCGCTTCGAGAAAGAATTTACGTATCCGTAGTGTGTTCTTAATTTCTTTCTCTGTATAGGAGAGAAGAATTGATATATTTGACAAATATCAGTGTCTACTGACCCTCACCAACGTAGATTATTCGTCGTACATTAAATGTAAAAATTTTGCCTTTTGAAGCGATCGGTTCTACAGGTTTTCGACGAGAATCAAATGTTGATAAGAAAAAAGGACTGGCTACTCGCCGTCCGGTAGATATTTAAATATTACAATGATAGTGGTCAAATATAACGTTACAGCATCATGGGCTGATCCAGGCCACCTAGCTACAATATTATTAATTTTTAGCTGACCATCACATACCAACTGCACATTAACAGAAAAATATGACTTTCTGTTTCGATACACTTCTCCATCTTCCCCACCTAGAAATTGCAATTTATAACTCCATACTATAAACATTTATGAAAGCTGAAAAAAATTACCAGGAGAACGAATTTTAACATGTGTACCATCAATGCATCCGATAATTCTGGGAAAACGAGCGATTCTATAAAAAGTGTTCTGACAGGAAAGGATCTCCTCTGCAGTCTCTGGCATTCTGATAAATTGCTTCCGGAGTCCAGCAAGTGCCTGTGAGACCTTTTTTACAATTCGAGATACAGTGCTCTGATGCATATGCATGAAATCTCCAATGTTGATTTGATGTGAACTGCTGGCATAGAACAGAAGTGCTGTTAACAGCTGGTTCATTGGTGATACGCTGTTATTTCTGAAAAAATAATGTTATTAATTTTTTGGTAACAGAATCAGACAGATTATTACAAGTCATGGTCAAACTCCAAATCATCATTGATAAGTTCTAGCACTTCAGATGTTGCCTCTTTAGTTAGACGAAATCTTCTAAGAAAGCTAAGATCATCTAACTCTTCTAAATAATCTGGCCTTTCATTAATACGACGAGGGAATCCAAAATCGATCATGTCCAGAATTTCCATATCATCGTCCAAAAAAATTTCTTCTTCAACTTCCATCTCACTTAGCAAACCAAAGAAACCAGAATTGGAAAGGGAAGATGGATCAAGCCTTATCATAATATATAAGAGTTGAGTGTAAGCCAATAAAATAAAACTTTGGTTATTTGTGGGTAAAACTGAGTAAAACCTCAGAACAGGGACCAATAGTGAGGTTATATCACGAACGACACGAACTTACGTGGGTTATATTTTCACAAAAACCAAGCTTAACAAAAATTTAAGCCACCAAAACTGATCGCTTAACATAAACTGAACTTAAACACGGATTTTGATACGGTGCATATGGAATACAGGGCTTAAGCGACCTCCTAGGTTAAGCCTGGCTGGAATCTATTCGGTGCATATGGCCATTACTTATCTTACACATTCAATTGACATACTGTCGATAGTCTATGTTCTCTCTCCTTTCGTTTTTGTCTTTTTTTTTCGAATGGCTGCATTTTTGACCACATGAGGTTGAACGAATTCTTTTCGGATTTTTGAAGCCAGAAGCAAACGGAAACCACACTTGGACTATTTCCTTTCTTTTCATGTCTTGGAAAGCCCGCAAGGGGATCTTTGCAAATAGTCTACTAAAAGGCCACTCCACCTTCGGTAAGTCTTCCTAACCTAACCGAACCAAATTTCAATTAGCCACCATATAACTTCTCTTTCATTCTTTTAGGCTTTTTATGTAATACTCTGGAAAAATTACTCTGATTGGTGACTAGCAGTAGTGCACCTGTTGCTGTGGATTAGTCGAATACCTAGGACTGTGACTACGGGTTACAAAGTAAGAGTATTCATTGTTTTTTCTTTCATCGTTGGCATAACCTAAGGAAGGACAACTTTGACACTAGCTACTACGCCACTCTGTTCAGAAACTTATAATTTAAAAGCATTTAGTATAATCAGTTAAATACTTACCATGTGAACCTATTAGTACTAAGAGGGGAATTCATATATTGTTAATTAGTCTTGTTTGAACTTATCATTGGAACCAATTGTAACCAATAACTCCAAAATCTTATTCCAGAATAAAACAACTTTACAATCTCAATTTCACTGTCTTACCATTACTTCCAATAGATTTCATGGAACTGGAAAATAGAATTATCCCTTGGATATTTACTGACCCCCCTTTTCTCCACTGCAACTAGCTGCGGATTGAAATAACTATTCTAATATCATTGAATATTTATTTGATACCTACCTATAAAATCTTGTATCAGGGAGTTTAATCTTATTCACTCAGGTAGGTTGAGGTTTTAGTCCACGTAAAAAGAATTCTGAATCCTCAATTACTTCTTAAAATTCGGATAACTCTATTTATTATTGTTAAACGGAGTGGACAATATAAATATAAAAATGGTTTCCTCTCAATTTTTAGCGAATTATAGCTCAGACATTTCTCAAAAATAACATAAGCCATAATTATTGTGACAGTCAAATAAGGTAATATACAGCGTGGAAACCACTTATGGAATATAATTCTTTGTGTCATTATTTTGTAGAATTATAAAAAATTCCGGGACACGTCAACTTTTAAATTGAGTTGTGCGTTATTTAAACATAAATTTAAATGTACAAGGTGATTCAGGCAAGCATGCCCGGTGTTGCTTTTTTTAATGGAACACCCTGTATATTTGCATATTTTTGAAATCCTCTTAATGAACCGATTTAAAAAAAACACCGACTATGGCATACTTGCGTGAATCTTCCTGTACATTTACATTTATGTTTACATAACGCACAACTCAATTCAAAAGTTGACAAGTTTCGGTATTTTTTATAATTTTCTAAAATAATGACATAAAGAATTTTATTCCATAAGTGGTTTCTACACTGTAGGAGTAGTTTATTCGAAAAAATAATAGTCCAGTAGTCTACAAGTTGAAAAACGTGAAGAGATAAAGCTCGTGAAAATATGAGCAATAGCTTATTGGATTCGGAATTCGGAAAAAAAGAGGTATTTAGGTTTTTGTTAATAAATCTTAAACTATTAATATTTACGATATTTTGAAAAAATGGACTTAAATAGGAAGAAATTTCCGAAAAAAAAGTCTAACTCTACCTCTATTATTGATAGTTTTAATTTAATGCTGAAAATAGGGCTCCGCGCAGCGATTACGTCATGGGTGCTCTGCCACTAAACACGGCGTACCACAGAAAATATTTTTTTCATAGTAACAAATTTGAAAATTGAAATAAATTATGGTATCATCCAGATACTCGAAAGAATTTATGCCCGTTGGAAAAAAAAAATTAAATCAATTTTCAAAAAGTTATGCAATTGTTGATTAACGAATTTTTTTCCTATCTCCGTTTTCATAAATGACGACATAAAAGTTTAAAAAACAAATCTAAAAATTTTTGGCTTTGTGGAGCTTTTCTTATATACCTACTCACCTATTCTTACCTATGTTCAGCTGTTCACTCACTTCTGAGTTGGATTAAATGTTGAAATAAAATTCATGTTCACACAATGACATAGTAATTTGTATGCCCAGGCCGCGAAATACTTTTTCAACGTACCGAAAGAATAGTTATCGCCGAGGCCGCTTGCGGCCGAGGCTAGATAATTTTGAGATCGTTAAAAACTTTTGCGGTCATAGCATATACACTATTTTTCGTGCAATAAAAAATTTATTAGACTAAATAATTGTAAATGATTATAACATTGCTCTCAAATCAACAGCAGTTCAAATTATTTAATATGGTCACCGTGTGCTATGGATATGATATGTTTCAATATACAAAACATTTTGACAGTTCTTGACAAAACGCAAAATGTCTGATACTGATGGCGATATTTCAGTACCTTCCACTCCTCCTGAACTCAAAAGGCAGGATATATAGAAGACTTTATCTAAAATGAGGAGCAAATTTTTATCTCAATTTCTGGCGATATAGTATCTGGTTTGAATGTAGGCAATAACCATTATTCAGGAACACTAGATGTAGTTCAACTGCCTCAACTTCTGTAGTGAATACATATAAGTAATAATACAAACTGTACAATTGATTTTAATATTTAACCTGAATAATATAAGTACCTATGTACTCGTTGGTATTCAATAAAAAATAATCCTTGTCTTTGTAGCATTTAAGGAATGTCAAATTTGGAAGTGACGTTTGGCTCCGGAGCCGTTGCTTTGGGTAACGGCCATGGAATTAAATTTTGCAGACTGTGCTGAGAACGCGAAATACCGACTCCGCGTGCAATTGCACGGAAATGAATTATTTTCAAATGCTCTCGTATATTACGAAGAATTTCGGTAGTGATTTGATGGCACTCCTCCATAATTCTTTGACTCAAATCTTCTGAAGGAATTGATCGTGTTTTGTGGATTTTGCTTTTGAGGTATCCCCACGGAAAAAATAAGGGGCGACAAATCTGGTCACCATGGAGGCTATTTTCTCAATCCAGTGCCGTGCGAAATGTTGGTCTTATTACTGACGACCAATCAAAGCATATTGCGGAAAAACACCGTTGAAATAAAATACTGTTCCAATAATATTGGTTAAGGTAGGGTCAATAGCATCTTCCAATGGATATATTTTGCTAGTCAAACTACAAGGTGAAAATATAGTTCATTTACGATAAGTTTGCAATAACAAAACATGGCAGATGATTGACATCCTTGCCACGTTGTAATTTTTTTCCAGTAGTTGGCATAAAATTATGTTGATAAGTTGTTTATTGCATAAGATTACATTCAACTCAAAAATAAGAGTGAAGATTATAAAATTTTGATGATTAAATACATAAATTTCAAGATGTCCAGTAATTAAAAAACTATAAAATGCAATGAAATGAAAACGACAAACCAATACAAAAAATTCTGATGAACTTGTCTGGCAACCCCGGACACGGCAGCCAACGTTTGGACCGTAACTTCCCCCTTTATATGATTAATTATTCCATTCACACTTTGGATATTTAGATTTTGTTCAGTGGCTGCAATTGTTACGACAAATGTCAAAATTGCAAGCTTAGCTTATCGTAAATGAACTATAATGAGCCCACCAACCACCGGTCACCGAAATTGCCAGCCTTAAAATTAATTTTTGCGGTACCTGTGTATGCACTGCCTGGAGTCTTATTGGGTTGGAATTAGACTGCTCATGAGAAAGCTGTATTCATCATAGAGACAGATAGCAAGAAGAAACTGTGAATCCTTCGCTGATAGCTTACCCATTAATTTGACAAACTGCAGATGGCGGTCACAATCATCATCATCAAGTTCCTGTGCTGGATGTAGTTTTCTTCAAAATGGTTTGAATGCTGGTCTGATTAATCTTTGAGACAGATGCTAATTGCCTTGTACTTAACGTGGGATCTAGATGAAAATGTCCCAAAACTGCAGCTTCACTAGCTTCATCAACCGCAGGAGGTCTATTTTCTCGTTTTTTATTACCTGCATTTCAAGTCTCTAGAAGATATTTTTCCACTAACTCTAGAACATTCTTCCTACTGACCTGTTTATCTGGATACTTTTGAGCCGTCACATTTTCACACTTATTGTTCATAAAATGGAGGGAAATAATATCTACCCTATCGACAATGAAATAAACCATGGTATTAAATTTTAAAATATGTCACTATCTGGTCTAGCCAAAATACTTGGTTATCACTTGAATTCCGACACACTTGATAAGCCCACAATTTGGAAACCGATTAAGAAATCAAGAAGCGGTTTTGGCTGTACGGTTTTAGAAATTGGAAACTTTTTATACGCTGTTCCCAACTTTTTTTAGTATTTTTTCCCTAGACTCCCAGGAAATAACTTGGGTTTTTGGAGATCAATAACATAGACACTTTAAATGAAACCCTGTATGTTTTTGAACCGTGGGATAGGCTGAAGCTTCTACCTTTCGAAAATATAATATGGTTTTATAGCAATTTGAGGTGTTCCCAAGGGGCAGAGTATCTTTAAAGGATAGACTAGTCGTGACATCGAGAAGCGGTTTTAATTGAAACTAAACTTTTTTTTACGCTGTTGCCTTTTTTCCCAGACTTAGGGAAAAACTTGGGTTTTGTGGAGATCATTTTATGGATTGAGTTATTTGTGTTGAAAACAGGTCAGAAAGACCATAACAATGACATTGAGAAAAATAAATGAGATAAGTACAAATTATATGTCTGTGCTCAATTTTTTCACATAAATTCTCCAATACCAAAGTTGTTGAATATGATATCCGAAAACACAAGTTTTATCCTGGAGTCTAGGGAAAACATACAAAATTGGCAATAGCGTGGAAAAAAATTTAATTTCTGGAGCCGTATAGTCAAAACCACTTCTCCATATCTCAATCGGTTTCCAAGTTATGGGTTCATCAAATGTGTCAGAATCCAAATAACCACCCAGTGCTGAACATCAAATAGGTATCACATCGAATGTAAATTCTGTCATTCTGACAATGATATTTCACATATCGAAATGATTTAGAATTTTAATATTATAAATTTTTCATTGTAGTGGAGTTATTTAAAAAGTGAATGGAATAGATTGAATTCGGGTTTATGGTTGGAATGAATATAAACGCTTATTGTATAATGCAATAGTGACCCGTTATAGGGAATCTTCAAATTATACAGAGTGGCCCAGAAGTCTGGAAGCGGCTGATTACCTCGTAAATTTTAGGATACGGAGATTCCATATTCGATACTTCCAATATTAAATAAAAGATTCCAATAATGACTGAATATACAGGTGATGGATTTTAAAGACCAAAGCTACTAATATTATAAAAAAACAGCGAATCTGGCAGCATTGCAAATATGAAATCTGGAATTTACGTATCCCAAAATAGGTTTAACCCAAATTTTGTACAATTAGGAGTAGCAATTGACGAGAAAATTTTTTGACAGTTCCAAGAATCAATCAAATTCCCTCATTTTCTATCATATGAACAATTTCTATTGGGTTATATGGGTATATGGGCCATTTTCACGTTGCTATGGACACATATATTGATTCATTCCGATTTTAAGTTTCAAATATTTTATATTTCGAAATGTCACGATTTGGTTTTTTCTATAATTAGCAAGAGATTTTCTATCCGAATAACCCTCGGACATTAATAAATGCTGAAAAATTTTATGACAACTTTTTCAAGCTTGTTGCTTGTAGCAACCAAAATCTGTCATACATTTTTTTCGAAAAATTATCAATGTCCTTGGGTCATTACTACTGACTATTTCACTAGAGTAAATTGATAACTGACAAAATTTGAAGGTTTTGAACTGGCAATTTTTTGTCCTGTCGCGGCAATTTTTTGACGTTTAATATATCAAATCTATGTGTATAAAATTCCATCACTCTGTGATAAAATTCAATATAAGATCTTTGTTAGTGGTTTCTAAGGAAAATTTAAATAAGTATTATTAATATGAATAATACAAGATTTGGGAATAATTCAATAAATGAAATAGAGAGTACAATAATTAAGCAAAGTATACCGCGAAATACAATGAAGACAAAAAAGTCTGAGTGGGAACAGTTTAGAATGTTCCTGGACGCACGTAATTATACGTTAGAAAAGGATACTTCTGAACAAGTTATAGCAAAAATTCTTGAATATTATGGTTTAAATATGAAAAAAAGAGATGGAGCTGATTATACTGAAGCTAGTGTGAAAACACTTTGGAATACGACTGCTCAAATGGTTCATGAAAAATATTTTCTAGAATTTAACATCAACATTTAAAGATATTACCTATAAATTTGCTAGATTGGCCAGGTATACAACACGTAAAAAGCTTCAGGCTGAACCTGAAACCAGAAAAAGAAGTTCTAGCGCGTTTACCAACGAAGAATTAATGGAAATGGTAGAAAGCTATTCTGAAGATAATCCTGATGGGTTACAAAAAATGTTTTTTCATTTATGTTCGTTCGAATTAGCATGGCGTGGAAATGAAGCTGCTAATTGTGATGATAATTACTTTGGAAAAGAATATGATAATAAAGGTAATTTTGCTGGCAGGGTAGAATATAATCCAATATTTTCCAAAACGACACAAGGAGGATCAAAATCTTTATCTGGCAGTGAGTGGGGCTGGTGAGAAATAATGCTAACAACAATTTGTGTCCCGTTCGTTTGTTTTAAAAAATTATTGAAAGAAGAGAATCCAATCCTTATTTAACAACAACAGGATTATTTATAACAGTACATCCAAATTGGCAGAAAGAAATGTGGTACAAAAATTCACCATTGGGAATTATTACAATTTCAAAGTGGACGAAAATATCGGCAGAATCAATTGGTATAGACACAAAAAAAATAGAAATAATCAATCATTCACATAGAGCTTCTGCAATATCTGTATTAGCAAAAGGAGCTGGTGAACAAGAAGTAATTAAGCTTACAGGACATTCTTCTGCCCATTCTTTGAAACCATATTTACAATTAAATGAAGAACACCATTTCCAACTTATAGAGAACCTTCGAGAAAATAAAAATAAAGAAAAGGAATCCTCAGTTTCTAACTTAAATTCATCACAGGTTATGATGCACAACAATCCCCAAAATAATGCTACAACGTACAATTATAATAATTGTACTTTTTATATAAATAACTAATTTTTTTTCATAATGTTATTATATTTTTGGCTTCGTATAAATGAAGTTTGCAATAAATAAAACGTTCAAACATATGATTTTTTAGTTTTTCTCTCGTGAAATAGTCATGTAGAATACCATTCAATTAAAAATTTTGTAAGGTAAAATTTTTCTCTTGTATTCAGGTAAAATTTTTCTCTTGTCTTATTCAAGTTTGTTGCCTTTAGGTAATTTTGCTCATGACATTTAATCCAAAACCACTCGCCTGACGGCTCGTGGTTTTGTTAAAAATGTCATTCGCAAAATTGCCAAGCAAACAAACTTTCATGACAATCGAAAAATTTTGCTGACAAAATTTTCACTCTCGTGGTATTATATATGACAAATTAATTCATGTATAAAAAATCGCATATGCCACAGTGCAATTGTCACTTTGACAGCGGCAAAAGCTTTAACTTTTACAGCGACAAATACACTAGTGGTTTTTTCACTTATTCATTTGTTCATCAATATCACTGTTCCTAGTATGAATTTCAATAACTGCGTTTTTAATAATTGTACATTAATATGAAAATGTGTTTATTTTTAATGTTTCATAAATAAAGTTTGCATTGATATGTTTCCAAATTTCTCATTCATTAAATTGTCCTGCCGAATTACACTCGAGGTTTGTATTGATATTGGATAAATTTGTGTTGTTCGAATTCTAAACCGTTTCCTTTAGCAATACGACTCGAATAACTGTCAACCTATGAACACTCCACCTTCGGTGTCGTGTTTTTAATAGTTGATAGTTATTCTGGTCAAATTGCTAGGAAACAGTTTCTCATTAAACAACCCAAATTTACCCGATAAAATACAAACCACTTGTGCAATTATTATAAGCGATAATTGGCCGTTTCCAGACTTTTGGGCCACTTGTAGAATCTAATATTTGGGATTAACGTAGTAGTTGTTTTTTTTTAAATAGTTGCACTTTTTTCATAAGCCTAATTTATTTAGTATTGAGTCTGTTAGTATATCAATCAGTGTGATACAAACAAACACCGACATAGCTAGTTTTCTCAGTATAATTATCACTGTTCAATAAATGGCTCAAATTAATTCTATAAAATGTATCACCATTGAGCTAATTCGATCATTTTGTTGAAGAGTTTAAGGAAAAACATTTTAAATGGCCTCCACTTAATCTGGATTCTTGTAAAACGAAGTTTTAACCCTAAATCGTGCGTAGACAAAACATTAATAGATTCCCGGTGAATATTGAAGATCGAAGGGAGAGTGAGGTCGTTGTCTGAGTAATTTATCACCGTAAATTCGGTTTATTCTTATGCCTAAGAATGCGTGGAGTGATGGGTGAAAATGAAGACGAAAATTCAACTGTTAATAATCCCTTCATCCCTACAGAAGAATATACAGGGTGCGGCATTAGTGCGAGGAAATCCAATTACTCACTTGTCGTAAGAGATGCGGAGAAACTTAAGTTACGGCCTGAGGTTCTCAAACTGTGGGTCGCGTGATGTGTCCAGGGGGGTCGCGAGATAAGGAGGAAAAAAACAAATCAGTCTTAGCTGTAGTTTTTATTAATAACAAAATTTATAGGCTACACAAATTTGTAATACACATACAAGTTGAAAAAGGCCCAATACTATTTAATGGGAAACATGAGCTTGTTTGGAATTAACCAATTTTTTTATGTCCGGATTGAGTTTTGTTATACACAAAAGAATGTCATTTCCCAGGGTCAAACGATTTCTTGATTTTGTTTTGATATTCATCCTTATGGAGAAACCTTGTTCACAGTTATAAGACGTAGAAAATGGCATCAGAGTCTGTAATGCTTTTGTGGACAGTTCTGGGTATTCATTTTTAATACCTATCCAAAATTTGTCGATACAACCACTGTTAAAAGTGAGTTTTGCTGACTGATCACTTAAAATTTCGATCAGTTGATTATGTTGAGGAGCAGTTGGCTCAGCTTTTGTTACGACTTGATCACTGAACGGATTGACTACCCACAAAACCCCACTCGTATCCTTATTTGGAATGTAATCTGTCAGCTGTTCAATCAAACCTTCGAGATGAGAGGATACTAGTAAGGAGAGAGATGAAGTGTCAGGGGATGTAGCGTTAATACTTGACAGATACTCTATAAACTCTTGAGTTAGTGTAAAATTTTCAAAATCTTCTTTCTTAACTCTTGCGTTCCAAACACTGAGTTATATTATTATTATAAAACAATTCAAGTGACAACAATTTGTATTTATTTTTACTAGTTAATAGTATTTTTATGGATAAAACTTAGCCAATAGTGTTTTTTTTTTTCATTTTTGTTTATATTTAAAAATAAGGGGGTCGCAGAAATACTAGGTCTAAAAAGGGGGTCGCAGTGTCAAAAAGTTTGGGAACCCCTGAGTTAAGGCATATAGGACCATATTGTCAAAATAAGGTCCTATAGAGTAAATGTCTTCCTCGCACTAACGCCGCACCCTGTATAGGAAAAAATATACTTTTATCAACAATCTCGAGTAAATTTTTTGAACAACATCAATAGAACAGAATCTTCCATACGTCAAAAATAAATGGATGAATAAAAAATATATCTTTGACTTTAACGGTAGACAAACGATTACAGGTCCGATTTATGATAGTAAGATTGTAACTAAATGAAAGGAATAATATTAAAAAACAATAATTTCATTTATTAGTTATTGAAATCCATTTTGATAAAACGCCCCACAACAAATAACTAATTTTCTGGACCCACTCTAATTTTAGTTCTGTGTTGTTGCTGTTTCAGGTTTACCCAACGATTTCGGGGTGATCTTCCAGAAATTTATAATACCACTTCAAACCCGTACCTCTTTTTTTCATAAAATGAAGATCAAACTTTCCAGTCAGTTGAGAGGTTATGCAATTTTTTAATTTTCCGTCCAAAAAAACAGGACAATAACTGTGCTGCACCAATTCTGTTGTTGAGTCTTTTGGTCGTCCCATGCTCTTCAATCTGTAAATATTTCTCACACGTCTTCTAAAAGTTGGCTCGTTCATTAAACCATATTATTTTGGTATGATATTTTTCCGAAGCATCCTCCATATCGGTCTCTGACCAACAGTTGTAATTTTTTTTTATTGAGAAAAATTAGTCGCATCCACCAAAATGTTATTAGGGACTGAACAATATCGGAACTATACAGTAATTGCAACTTAAAAATTAAGCAAGTACAAAATTTTAAACAATATATCAATCATATTGAGCTAAATTACTAAATACAATTTAAAATATCGATATCCTTAAGGAAGTTTATTAGCCTGTCTATTGGAGAATGTTCACCAAGCAACTCTTTCAGGTTAGTAGGGATATCATGTGTTTTGCGTTGCAGATTATATTTGCTGCAATCAGTTAATATGTGTTTCACAGATAATATTTCGTCACATGTATCGCATTTGGGAGGTTCTGTTTTGGTCATTAGAAATGAATGAGTTAACCTAGTGTGTCCCAGTCGTTATCGTGAAAGAGTCACCTGATTAAGTCGACTTAGATGGTTACCTCTCCAAGGCGAAACGACCGATTTTACACGTCTCAGGACTGAATCACTGCGATGCCACTCGTTTTGCCAAATACCGATCACTTTGCTTTTATAAAAAACTTCAAAGTCACTGCTGGAACTTTTTATAACTGTACCCGAGTTATCACTATTCACTGCAAGACGCGCACATTTATCAGCTTTCTCGTTGCCACTAATGCCATTGTGTGATGGAATCCAGATGAGTTGAATGTTTCCTGAGTCATCTTGAATTTTTTCAAGCTTGCATTTTATAAGCTTCTCAAAGGGATGAGTTGGATATAAATGTTGGATTGACGAAACAGAACTTAAAGAATCCGTGAGTATCAAATAGTTGTTAAGCTTCAGGCTGTTTATATGCTTAAGGGCTTGATATAGTGCATACAGTTCTGCAGATAATATACTGTAGGGCATTGAAAGCTTAAACAAAAACTGATTTCTGGGTGTAATAAAAGCACATCCTACATCCTACTACTTTTTTTTTTGACGTCATTAACTTAAAATATTGGAAATGAATACATATTGGTATATAACCTTTATTTAGTAAAGAGATTATAATAAAATTAGTCATACAATTAATTTCATCCTTAAGGCTGCACAATTTGGCAATGGCGGAACTTTTGAATATCAATTTCTTAATTCACACCTTATTAATGATGGAAGAATCATATAATGTAAACTAGTTATGTAAGAGAATAAGTTAGACACACAGATTATAATCTGCATATACAAATCTAGTAATAACATTGGATTGAAACACATTAACTCTAATTAATTTACTGTAAGCACTTCGAAAACCTATGTGCAGGTCACATTCTACATAAGAATTTGTGGACATTCGTTTAATAAGAAGTAAAATTCGTCTGTTATTTTGTTCACACGGTCTGAAACGAAATCATTCATTTTTTGAATTTCCTACTCACTCCATATTTCAATTGTAGTTCATCGAGTATTTTACCAGATGTCATCTCTAAAGGTAATGTCACATGAGACTATAATATATTGAATTTGTTATATTTATTCTTTGAGTATACAACATTATACTTTTACAACATGTTTTCCATAAATCTCAAGAGTCAATAATTAATCATAAGTTCAAAACTTGCTTTACGTAATTTTCAAAATAAAACTATTAACCAATGCGGTGTCCGGATCAAATTACTGTAAATAAATTGGGAATTAGCTCAAATTGACAGCAAATTATTTAAAGCAACGTTGCCAAACTCAAAATATTATCAGTAATTTGCCGAAAATCTACATTTTATTTTTAGATTCATCTGCTGAAAGTGGACTACCACGTAATTGAGTTCTAAAGAAATTAGGGTTGCCTTTAAAAATTATCTGTTCCATTTACGTATATCTACACTGATAAAAATGCAACCGGTACATTAAATTATGTTTAGAAGATTCATGGAATTGAATTGTTCAGAACTTATAGATTTTTCTCCCGTTTCTCTATGCTCGTAATCTAATTGGTTTAGTAAACTATTCGAATTTGTCCACCTCTCATATTAGTTCATTGTCTACATTACTTATTTTTCCTTTACAATTCCAAATTAAATACACTACCACAGTAACCGTTTTCATTGGAATATCTTACTAAATATCTTCTGTACGTTCCTTCTGGCATTACTTATTCTTTTTTCTCTTATTTTTTTGGGAATCAAACCACAATAATGTTTTTATATTTTTTTTATTTCGACGAATTTTTTCGTTGTCAGATAGGGACCAAAAGTTATTTAATTACCAATTTATCTTGACAACGGTAGCTGGAACGTTACCGAAACGTCGAAATAAAAAAATATAAAAACATTTCTGTGGTTTGATTCTCAAAAAAAATAAGAGAAAAAAGAAAAATTACTATTGTAGGTGTAGTTTCAGAATAGATACCTACAACTTTCAAATGTGATAATGGAGAGGAAATGTAGGGAAAGGTGACATTTTTTTAAAGAAAATTAATTTCTTCCACCTATGTCTTCATTCCCAAGTTTGAATATAAATCAAACACTTAGGATTTTATACTGGTACTAATGGTTATGGTTTATTTAAATAATATTACTAAATATATCATATACACACAGCTACAGTTCAACGATTTTGAACTACAAAATTATATCTCCTCCAAATTATTTCGGACCTCTCGCTTTTAATCTTTTTGGAATATCCCTATATATAATTTCTGGGATAATAAATTGTTGACTAATAATAGAATTATATAAACCGATTAAGAGATTATTGAAAAAAATATCACTTCATTCGAGTTGAAGGTCATTGTGTAGGACTATATTTAGACAGGGTAACTATTTACCTACCTACTTATTGTAAAAGTTTTGTTTTCGTTTACTCAATTCCGCAAACAATTGGCAACAGCGAATTGTAAAATATTTTCTTGCCGTATAGATGCATATTGCCATCTATGCATATACATTAGAAGTCACAGTTTCATGTTATGAAATTTGAGGGCGGTGTGGCAGCCTTAATCGTACCGGTACAATTTAAATTCATACTCAAGGTATGATTTGGCTTAAATATCAACTAAATATTGCATACACGATACGAAGATATACTTACTACTTCACTTTCAAAATACCTGCGAAAGCAAAATATTTTAAGAAAGTGTAAGAGATACTTTCCTTTTATTTCTGTAACTGTGACTCATGTGGGACTAAAGATCCCTTTTGCTGCAGTTAACACGCCGCTATGTGACCGTAAGCGTAAAATTTAAATAGGCTACGATTTAGTCGTATTCACCCAATGTATTTTGCGAATTCCAATTATCAGTTGGATGACACATTAATTATAAGCTATAATTCCAATCAATTAGAAATTGGACAGTAATTTAGTCTAATACAGTGCTCTCTCTTCTAGGACAACAGCAACAATTTCATTTCGCCTTCGGTCAACGTCCGTTTCCCTTTGCTGCCTCTGATCCTTTATCAGGATTTCGGATGCCGCCTATTGGAAATTGCAATAGTAAGTATTCCACTTATTCATTGGAAACTGTTTTCAATTTTAATAGAAAAACTTATTAAAGTATTCAAGTATTCAAGCAAATGGTACGCATATTGATAAATTGTGTGGTAAGTAGGTATAATTTTCGTTAGGTAAAATTTTAATAACTATATCTTGGAAACGATAGTTTATATAGTGTGACTTATTTATTTGTCCACGACCACCTAATAATAAGTCAATATTTCACCTCCTAACTAAAGGTATATGGTACCCATATATCAACTATCGTGAATTATGGTTCATAATACACTGTAGTGTATTGTGGTTCATAATTCCCGACTAGAGATGGGGGTACAATATGAAATAAACTATAAAATCTGTGTATTTTGTTCAGGAAATTTGTTTCTGACATATATCGTATCTATAAAATATTGTAATTTTTAGTATTGATACTTTTCATAACGATATTTTCTAATATTAAGTATTTCAAAACAATATATTTATAAAGGTACGTTGTATTGATACTTTCTACAGTATCTCTATATATGTCAAATTATTTGAAGTAGCTGCCACAACATTTTGAGGTTAGTAAGTAATATGCCAAATCGCTACTGACTTTTATTTATTAATAAATAAATTAAGTGTCGTGGACAAAGTATAGTATTCTACTCGCAATTTATGGCCATAATTCACTTGGGTGACTTGCGCCCCTCGCCTGCGGCTCGTGACGCAAACGTCACCCATCGTGAATTATGGCTATCATAAATTGCTCGTTTAATAATATAGGTACTATTTTCTACTCCTATACTATAGGTTGTTAATTAAATGCCAATGTTCAGTTTCATAATGATACTCATTATAGCACTGGTTTTCATCATAAAACTGAAAAATTGAACAATAGAAATCTAGATCTTCAAATTCCGAAGTACACCCAATATTTTCTCCAGAATGTTTTGACAGTTTCTAAGAGATTCGTGTGTTTTATGACAGTTTAAATCTTTTGCGTTACTTTTTAAAAGAAATGTCAAGCACCAAAACAAAAATACTCAATGACCATGGTAAATACATGTATGTATGTATGTGTGATTTTTGGGGTGACATTCACTGAGACCTAAAAGGTCTATTGTGCCCCCTTACTTCTACTCAGTTTCTGAGGAGAGTCTCAGAAACTAGTAGTTCCTTTAGTCCTATTTCCCGGAGGAATTTTAGGATGTCTGCAGGCTTCAACTTAGGCAAATGTTCCTCTTCTATCCAGTAATCTCCCAGGTGCTGTGCTCTAGGATTCTGGAGTGCTGTGCAGTTGGAAAGTATGTGGATGGAGGTTTCTTCTTCCATTCCACAAAATCTGCATTCTTCTTCCTCCACTATTTTGAGCTTTTTCAGGTGCCCATTCAGGCGACAATGTCCCGTTAGGATCCCTGTCAAAACTCTTAGTGCAGTTTTACTTTGACTTATGCATTCTTTTGATCTCAACAGGTTGTAGTCACCCAGAAGAGTCTTTGATTGTATAAGCCCTACTAGATCTTTCCAATGGTCAGATCTTCTCTTTTTCTCGGCATTACTTATTTCTTCCAATATTACATTGGAGCTGATTCCGCAAAAGGGTTCGGGCCCCCAGAAAGGTATTTCAGTCCCTCTCTTTGCTAGTTTATCTGCTATTTCATTTCCTTCTATTCCAGTGTGTCCTGGAATCCATAGTAAGGTGACTATGTTGTTCTCGCCTAGTTCATTGAGTTTGTCTAGGCATTCCCACACCATTTTGGAACTGATTACACAAGAGCTCAGTGCCTTAATGGCTGCTTGACTATCCGACATTATGATAATCCTTTGTCTTCTGTATCCTTTATCAATATTGAACTGGGCGCACTTTCTTATGGCGTGGATTTCCGCTTGAAAGATACTTGGGGTTTTTCCCAAGCTTTCAGAGTGTTTGGTTCCTGGCCCGAACACTCCTATCCCAGTTCCTTCTATTGCTTTTGAGCCGTCTGTGTACCATTGAATGGCATTCTTTCCAAGTCTGGTAATGGTATTTGGATCCCATTCCTTCTTGTTGCTCATTTCCGTAACGAATTTCTTTGAAAAGTTATATTTTTTCATCATACCGTCTTGTGGCATGTCCCAGGTTGTCTGATTTCTAAGAAGTGAGGAGGTGTTTTTTTTAATGATTCCTTCTCTACTTAGTCTGTATCTTGTTCTTTCTGCAACACTTTCCACCACCATATGTAAAGGGGTGAGGTTGAGAATCACTTCCATGGCCGCCGTTGGGCATGTTCTCATTGCTCCTGTAATGCATATACAGGCTAGTCTTTGAATTTTGGAGAGGTTTTCTCTCGTCGTCAATAGGCTAGTTCTACTACACCAGGCAATGGCTCCATAAGTGATGATTGGTCTCACTATGGCAGTGTACATCCAGCTTAGGATTTTTGGGTTACAGCCCCAGTTTGCTCCTGCCAGATTTCTGCACACCATTATAGCCATTTTTGCCTTGTATGTAATCTCCTTTTCGTGTTTGTTCCACAGGAGTTTACTGTCTAAAGTTAAACCTAGATACTTGACTTCTTGTCTCCATTCAATCTCGTTCCCATCAAGTTTTATGGTTTTGAGGTTGAGTTTTCTTTTCTTAGTGAAGGCTATCAGGATGGTTTTAGTGGGGTTTATGCTAAGTCCCACTTGCCTACACCAGCTATTTGTATAGTTCAGACCCTTTTGTACAATATCGCAAAGGGTGTTTTCGAATTTTCCCCTGGCTGTTATGACAATATCGTCGGCATATCCTTGGCAGGATATACCGAGATCCGTCAATGGTAAATACATATTTAAACTCATTAATTTTTGTTTACAATAATTTACTAATTTTGTATAACAGTAACATACCTATATATGCTATTAGTTTAATAGGGTGAATATTTTTATAGCTGAGTACACATGACTAGAAAGTCAAGAAAACATATTTGTATTCTGTGTGAAATTTTAATTTCAAAAATCGCAGAGCGCTTTCGGCTGTTAAGCCATCTTCAGTGCTATACCTGCAAGTGAGTAATAAAAGTTGGAAATTGTAGAATAAGAAGTAGGTAAAGAATTACTTACTCGTCAGGTAATTTTTACAAGAAACTTTCCGACAACACGTTGACGTCACAAATTAAAATATCTTAAGATAACATTAAATTAAAAATAATCCCCTGATTAGGGTAAATTATTATTAGTAGTAGTTATTGAAAAAAATACAAGAATTCTTTTTTAAATTAATTATTAAAAAGTGATCTTGCAGACTCCATGAAATCATTTAATATCTTGAAGACTACAAATTTTTTGATACGTAAAGGTTTCTCGTTTTTCACGTGAAAACCATTGGGAAATACAAAATTGAATAAAAATTTCTTCAAATGTCAGTGGCGTAAGAAATTGTAGGGGAAAGGTAACATATTCTTCCAAATGTACACCACTGGATCAAAAATTAAAAAATATTTTCCCATCAAAATATGCCCTTCTACATTTAAAAAGAACCTGCAAAATGTCAAATCAATTTATCCATCCATTTTTAAGTTATCGAATTAAGACATTAAATTTTTCAAAACTTTAACACCCTGTGATTCAAAAAGTTAAGAGGCTGAACCCCTCAATCCTCATATCATTTTGTCCAATTTTACATGCAAACGTTGTAGGTGTCCTTCGAAAACACCCTGTATTTTTCATGGGTCGAAAGTATCCAAATTTGAGATTTTTCGAATCTTAAAAAATTCATATCTTTGGAAATATCAATTTTATCGTGAAAAGTCATAGGACCTTTTTTATTGGTATTTCAATGGGGAATATAAAAAAAATTTCATCGTCGAAAAAATTGTGTATGCAACTCCCATGTAATGGTTGTTATTACACTCGCATTGACCATACGAAACTCGCCTTTGGCTTGTTTTGTTTCCCGGTCAATGCTTGTGTATTAATAACTATCACTTCATGATCGTTGCATAATATACTAGCTGGAGGCACAAGTAAAATTTTGGAGATATTGTATTTATTATGTACTCCATATTTTGAAACGCAGATTGGAATTGAAATTTATAGTTGAAAATTTTGTCCACTAGTGATTTCTCAGTATTATTTCATTTTCCAATTATTAAGTTGAGATTGGAAACTCGATTTTTATGTCCTCAGGCCCGGTACTTCCACGTACAAATAGCGAGATTTATTCTGTAGAATAAACTTCATTTTCCGTCGACCGTGTGTTAACATATGCTATCAACGTTCTTGAAATTAGACAAAATCATACATTGATGACCCCCATTTATGCATGATTTACCTACATCAATCAACGATTTTCTGCAGGCAACCCAACGCACATCTTATACATTACATTTATATTGACAGTTACCTAGTATGGAATACTTCTAATTTTTGACTTACATATCGTTTTCATTTTATCATCCCTCAACATTATTACACTACAATATTATTATTGTTGAAACAATGACACATCCATAATATGATGTGAGAAAAACGAAAACAGTGACATTTGAACTTGTGACCTTCTTTGTGACATTTCACTGTCATTATTGGAGCTTCGGTTTTTCACGTCAAGTTAGGTTTGAGTGACCGGGGTCTCTCCTGAGTCTCTCTCTCGTTTACGAAGCAGCGATTCATATGCTTCGGCCGGGAATCGAACCCGGGCCGCCCGCTTGGAAGGCGAGCATTCTTCTACCACTGAATCACCGATGCTACATTGAAATTCTATGCAAAGCTGGTATTCGCAGTGCTGGTGATCTACTTTAATTTGTTCGGATACATTTTTACTATTATTTCCATAATTTTTTTTTGCGCGATTGATCTTTTCTGTTTATTTACAGCATCGGTTGTCAGGACGGTAGGTTGTGTTCACTGGTTTCTAAGATTAACAAGTCGGTAAGTGATTTACTTACCGTTCAGACGTCGAAAAGTAATAAATAGCATGAAAACAATATCACCAAAATGCAAAATATATTTTAAACTGATCGAGAAGTATAAATGTCACTTTTGACATTCCGTTCATTTCGAAGAAATTCAATTTATTTTATTCGGAATTTATTTCAATACGATCGCGCAAAAAAAGTGTAAGCATCTCGAACGTTAAGGGTAATTACAACGTTTGCATGTAGATTCCTCTCGTGAAATTGGACAAAATGATATGAGGATTAAGGGGTCTAGCACATTTACTTTTCGAAATACAGGGTGTAAAAATTTTGAAAACTTCAATGTTTCAATTCGAAAGCTTTAAAATGGATGGATAAATTGATTTGACATTTGGTAGCTTGTTTTTGAATGTAAAAGGTATGCCCTTTTGATAGAAATAGTAGTTTGTGCAACTAGTGTGGATATGATGGCTATATCGCAAGAGAACGACGCCGTAGGCGGAGTGCTCAATCGTTCAAGTGCGACATGGACAATCCACACGAGTCGAACAGCATATTTTTTCTACGACCCACTTAAGAAAAAAACTAGAATATAAAAATTTCTATAAACTGTAATATAACTTCAAGTTAAAAATGTAACAATTCAATTTTATGTTTCCACTAATTTTTTTTGTGGTAAACGTACAGTACTTGAATGTCCAATTGGTATAATGCTACGGTTTCCCTTTTTAAATATACGATGCTGTTATAAGTAGATGTTGCCAGTCGGACTCCCTCATGAAGGGTACCGTATCATTATCTATAATAATGAATATTCTGCTAGATATTTCAACCGTCTACCTGATGTCGTTATTAATATCAAGCAGAATAATTATTTAAAAATAAAATTAACAATTGAAAAAAAAACTTCTTCGCGGGAAATCGAACCTGGGTCTACCGAGTGAGAGTCTGGTTTGTTTACCACTCGACCACCGAGGAATATGCAAATTGTTTATCTATAACGTCAAATACCCATTTTATTCTGTTCCAAGTATTTGTTGTTAATTTGTACGGATTATTTCATATAATATTTTGGCATTTTCGCAACTCGTGCGCAAAAGTATAACTTCACGCACTTGTATCATAAATAACTATTGTGCCAATCAACTTAATAATAAGATTTCCATTTTTATTTATAATTAATACTACTGTATATTTTTGTTAAATGAAGTTTCATCCAGTGTAAAATAAATTCTTATATTAATATGTGTATTTATTTATTGCTTCAAAAAATTTTTGCTCAAAAGGAACTAAAGTTCCTACCGTGTGTCCGGCGACACGTTCTACCTTTTTTTATTTTTGACAGTACTTACCTATGGAACAAATAAATATTTTCAGTTTTTAAATATTGGGAAAAACTAATACAACTTATACAGTCGACGAAAAAGCTTTGTAACTAACACGGGTATTAAAAGGGCAATTAACATTAAATTATCTCAATTTTTAATGACTCTAATTAATACACTTGTTGGTTAAATAACTATTACAAAGCTGTCTTTTCACTCACGGATAGTGTGCAATTGCTACTTCAATTATCAGATTGTTACTTGCCAGATAGAGGAAATTTATAAATGGAAGTGAAAGTGTCGGGCTCAAAGAGAATAGCTTTTTGAAAAGTTATTTGCCTACAATATGGAGAAAAGCTTCACTTGCATCGTGGTGTAATGAAAAATATATTATTATTATAACAAATATATTCTAATTTTTGTTTTGTGCTATATTATTTCTTCAAGAATTCAATCTCACCTAACATTGCAGAAAATCTTATTCCACACTAATGCTATTTTCTTATTAATTAAATCCGAACAGTCCATATATCGCAAATTTATGCACAAACAGATTAGAGAGAATATCCAGCATTACTGTTTGTATATCTAAGAGCAGAGAGAACACACTTTACATTCAAATCAGTACGTTTCAGAATGAATGGGTTTTGTTTTCATTTAGAAATGTGTATCCCTCGGGGAAAATAAAAGGGTACCCTTAAATTAGATATGTTGGACCGTAGAAGAGAATCTTTGTGAGAAGATTCTTTGATTATTTATTTCAATTTGGTAAACTGCTCAGGGTATTTTCTACATAAACATTTTCAGAAGGTTCTTAAATTATTAAACAGAACAATTCAATTACCATTGTTTATTATTTATAAGTGTCAAATATTGTTAAGTTCAAGGAAATTGTTACAATACTTCCAAGTAACCACACCAGTAAAACAAACACCATGGCGTGCCATTTTGATATTTAATCACATTGTTTTTAAAATAAAAACAAAAATATCTCTCTTTTCAAAAATGTTTATTCCCTAATTATTTTGTTAATGAATTGAAATTATGTTTTTCATAATAATAATAATACAGGAATTTCCATTAAGAAAAACATAATATAAATTGCCGATTTAAAATTATGATATACATAATAAAAATTCATGAATTGAAATCATAAAAAACATAATAGAAATTCATGTATTGAGGTTGCCTATACTAATATA